>CM022951.1:20892963-21200062 GCA_012931725.1 Litsea cubeba | reverse complement strand
ACACCACCACAAAGATAGAGTTGCTCTGTAGTATCCACTAGGTCGATCTAGTATCCTCACTTTAAAATTAGTCGTGTCCATAATTATAATTCGGGCTTCTTCTCAAATGACAAGAACAATCAAAAAAAGGGAATTCTCTAAACTCACAGAATTATTCAAAGTTTATTTTCAGTTCCAAACAAGTTGAGTTACTTTTTGAGTGAATCTAGTTTTCTTCAAATGCTCTAGTTTTTTAGTTAGTAAAGCTGTTTGTGTCTGTGGTTGAATGTATGATTCTATTTTGAGCTGTTCAATTATTTGAGAGGGCACAAGGGAACACAACAGTTCAAGTAGAATGCTTGCTGTTAACTGAGATCTGGGACATTTGTTTCCGTTGTAGGTTAGATCAACTAGTTTTTTTATAGGAAGAACACTGAATTAGAAAAATAGTCCAGAAGTATTCCAAACTGTGCTTCCAATAAACAGTTTCCTGTGAGTGGTTAATCTATGGTCACAAGACACAATTATAGAAGATGCAATGATCGCATTATTTCGGTGGAAATAGCTTTCAAAAATGTCCTCCAGCTTTTGTGGATAATATGATCCATCTTTCCCTAAAAAAACAGATTGTTGAGCATAAGCATCTAAATATTTGATGATCGTGTTATCGATCGTCATTTTATGTCTGTTGATTCAACAGTGGCACAACCAAGGTGCTCATGATACTAGATATTGACAGTTGACTAACTCTGACCTGGTAAACAAGGATCTCAACTCTTTGGGGCTAGAGTTTGTCTTTACTGATTAAAAATGAAAAGCTCCTCATTAATGGACTTAGGGCTGTACGTTTTTCCTTGGATCATCATGGCTTTACTACCTGTTATCCTTTGGTACTTGTGTGTGTACAATTTGAAAGAACATCTAGCTCTTTCCTTTTCCATTATAGAAATATATATTATCAAACCAGTATGCATGCATCCATACATGTATATGACGATAATATTCAGAAAACACAGGGTCACATTACCCAACCACGCACCATATTCATGCTTTCATGTTGGATTGTAAGTTATAGCCCTGAAGATTGGACATGACAATCAAATGCCTGCAGAACAAGTAGCCATCTTCTTTCGTGCAGATAAATCCCTTGTCATTTAAAGGTTTAGAAATATATCCATTGAGGAGCAAGAGGCTGGTCTTTGATAGTTTTTCAGCTGGGGAAGACGTAACTACAAGAAGTCCTTAGAACTGCCTTTTGTGTTTGGGGAATACTTGGAATTAGTGAATGAATTGCTTTGTAAGGCTCGAGAGCAAGATAAATAGGGAGATCAGATAAAGAATCAACAAGGATAGTCAATTCATTTGGGTGGGATTAAAAGCAATGGTTTTGTAGTGTTTTCAACCATGGCTATTATCAATACCTAGTAGTAACTATTTAACCTAACTCAATTTTTCTCATCCACTCTATCACATTCTATAGTTTTTTCTACATCTAAAATACCCTAGAAACATAAAAATGTATATTTCCATCAGATTTGGAGCTGTTATTTGCTCCAATTAGCTCAAAAGGTCTTCCACTTGCAATCATTTATTGCAGGTATAAAGTATACTGGTCATCCATTATCTAAATTTGGTTGGAGATTCTTTCAATGAGATTTAGTTATGACAAATATATTTACTGTACCACTTCTAATTACATATTTGGAACGATTTTGACTTGACTTGACTTCCATTCCAAGCTCTGCTCATTATGTCAAGCATCCTGCTCATGTTCTATGTAACTTCGATACAGACCAGGGCATCATTATTGGAAGGTGTTCAGGCCTCTCCTTTTGGACAGGGTTTTCTGAGTCTCAAGCCCCTGTACCATACATATAACAGTAAGTCCAATATATGAGGCACTAGATATGGTGATTCAATAAGACCAAGACACAGAAACATCAATCAGAAACATATTGAAATATATAAAATTAAGCATGCCGCAGTTATAGGCATAGAAATGTTTATATAGAAAAGAAATACATAAAGCTGTATAAATAGTTTTATAAATGCTAGTAAAATAAAAGAAACATTAGTTAACTATATTTTCTCAAAGTCTCATGTAAGAACTTCCAAAGTGTGTGCGTGTCCAACATTGACAGAAAAACTTTCATAAAAAAAGGATATCCTCGTTACATAGTTGATAATGGATAGAAATTGTTTGGAAGGAAACAAATGAAAAAGAGTCGCAGTCTGTATTTTTAGTGAGCCATATGCATTTATAAAACAATATTATAAAACCAAGCTCAAGCACTGATGCCTCTGAGGCTCTCAGAATTCTTAAGGAGTAAGAAGTTAACATCAACTTTTAAATGCAAAGCCTACTTTTCATCCATTATTCATGGTTCAGTTCGTTATTTCTTGAACTGTTTATCTAGTTTCCTTTATTGAATATTTGAAACCAAGGCAATTATATGACCCTTCATTTTGCACAATTGTCAACCATTGGTATTCTGATGTCTCAATATGAAACTATCATGCAGCACAACATTTTTGCAAGTAGCTATTGTTGCATTCTTTAACAATCTTGCAGAGAGTGGATTTCAAGCTTCTTTACTGGTATGTTTCTCTCAACATGTATCAAGCACTATGTTCCTTTATAATTGTATGATGCTAACCAAAGCTGCTTCTCCACAGGAAAATAGATAAGTATTTCCCTTCATTGGATTCAACAAAACTTGGAATATCATTTTTCTTTCTGCAAATCCTCTAGCTACTGGGTTCTCTGTGTTTCACCCACAATGTTACATTAGTTTGTATGTTTATCTGAATCTGACACTGATATAAGTTTTTTGATTCGGCAAATCCGAGAACATAGGATTCATGTATCCTGAGTAATATTTAAAGAAAAGCATGTTTTTAAATAACATAATATACAGAATTAAGACTAACAAATAATGTACAATTCTTGCTTTATTAATTAAGTAATATCTTTACCCAAAAACTGAAGTAACAATCATTTTAATAATATATTTAGATGTTTTAGAAGAAAAAAGAGGTTCAGATTAGCATTTTTAGCTCCAGAGCACTGTCTCCTATTCCATGTGACACTAAAAATCTGGGTTGTTTATAAGCGGAAAGGTTGGGGATTATCAGCATCATCCTCATCATCATTAGGTTGTCACATCTACCTAGATCTTAGGTGGCTTTCTAAGTTAAAATTCTCCATTCATCCTTATTTAGGGACATTCTACTTCATTTCCAGATCTATTACACCACTTCTAACTACTACATTCCCCTTTAGGGAGAGTCTGATTTTAATACTTGCAAACTGAGTTTACCACAGGGATGAATCTTCCTTTACTTAAAATACTCAGAAATCCCTTTTATTGAGATCTTTTTTTTTTTTTTTTTTGTTGTTGACATTACTATCAACAATCATAATCATAGCCCTATCCCATCTGACTGTTATTGGCTTTGTGCGCACTAGTTTTTCTTGTGTAGAAGTTATTAAAAGGTTTGGCTAGTTTTCATGGCCGAATGCTACCCTAACGCCTTGGGAACAGCACATCCTGACGAACAACAAGGAGGAGAAACAAATTCATGCTTGCACATGTGCTTAAGGCTTAATGATATTATATATATAACCATTTTTCCAAGCTACATGTAATTTAAGAACATAAATGTTGGATCTTACATATAATTTTCATGCAACAAAAAAGGATCACAAACATTGATTAGATCTTGTTTTTCCAGGAACCAGGACTTGTTAATGTTATACATGATACATTAAGGTCAATGTCATCATTACAAAGGTGGATTTTTTCTCTGCTCTAAGACTTGTTTGTGGCATGGAAAGGCAAGCTTGGCTGAATGAAATCTGAAACCTACTGGTTGATAAAAAGAGAAACTTCTAAATGTGCTGAGGCCCCTTGAGAAACTTCTAAATGTGCTGAGGATCGCTAAGTGGGCTTTGATGAGGAAAGAGTGCTCCAATTTTAGTCTTAATGATATCCTTCTAAATTGGAAAGTACGTGTGCATGGGTTACAGATTGAGTAAAGTGAGGAGAGTTGTTCTTTGGTCTCCACCCTCTCCTGGTGTGTTGAAGTTTAATGTGGATGGTCCCAAGAGAGGTAAATCGGGGTTGGCAAGAATTGGAGGTGTTCTTCGGAATAGCAAAGGGGAGGTCTTGTTTATGTTTTTAAAGCATGTGGGTGTTTGTGATTCTAATGAAACGGAGGTTTTGGCTATTTTGGAAGCCCTCCAATGCTTTTCAAGACGCTTCCAAGGTGATCTTATGGTAGAGAGTGATTCATCTACGATTGCTTGGGTGTCTAATAAGAAGCCTTTTCCTTGGAAATTTCAATTCATCTTTAACGAAATACGATCTTTCACTACTACCATTAATGTCGTCTTCCGTCACGAGCTTAGAACAGCCAACAGTATGGCTGATGCTTTAGCCAAGCAAACGGTGGAGTGAAGCTATTCTCGGGAGGGTTTTATTATGTAATTGGGGTTGGGTTGGGTGCAATGCTCTTGTACCCTTTAGTTTGATTTTCTTTTCTCTTTCTTTTCATGTGTTTTTGCCTCATTGTTGTTTGTCCTTTTGTATTCTCTCCTCTTAATGAAAGTTTCAATTACCGATAAAAAAAAATGTGGAGACCCTGTCCGCGCACAACACAATGTCCTGGGCAGCCCCCCATTTTAAGTGAAAATGACTTATGTCAAGGGAAAATCATACTAAATGTTTAATGAAGCTTGTAAAAAGTGGTCTCTAGCATGTCCAAAGAATCCATTCAACCCCATTATGGGCTCTAAGTTTTTAAGAGCATTCCAATCCATCCAAAGCTTCAGGAAGACTATGAACTAGGAAGCTTTCAACTTTAAGTTGTGCTTTCGAGATAGATTGTATAGATCTTGAGGGCTGAAAAATAAAGATTGGGCATTCTCTGCACACCACACCAAGCTTTAAATGAAAGTACACTATAAAGGACGACTTGACTTCAACTTTTTGATCTCTATGCTTTTTCCTTTTTGTTACATTGAAAGTTTGTATTTGTAGGCATGGGTGGAGTGGCAAACGGTAAGGGGTAAAATAAGGATTGGTACGTTAAAATTCGAAGTGGATGGAGCTGCAACCGGGGATGGCAGGTATAGGTGTCATGCTTCGCGATAGAAATGGATTGTTATTGCGTTGTTTTCTAAGTATGCTGATATGAGGGATTCAAACGAGTTGGAAGTTTTGGCAATTCTTGAAGCTCTACAAATTTTTTATGGCCATTTTGTCTCCAAGCTTATTATTGAGAGCAATCCAATGAATGCGGTAGCGTGAGTGTCGTTCTCTGTGGCCTATCCTTGAATATTTCACTTTCACTTAAATGAGACTAAATTTTTGGCTTCTTAGAGTCAAGTTGAGTTTAAGCATTGTGGGGTGATCAGCTAATGTTCTTGCGGATTCTATGGCTAAATCAGGAGTGAATAGATCTTCTCGCCTTTTCGTTCTTTCTTGATTTTGTTTTTCCCTTGTTGGTTGCTTTGGTATAACTCTTTTATACCTTTGTAGCCCTTCTGCCTTTTTTTGAGGTATTTTTTTCCTCTGTTTGTTCTTTTTTCTTCAATGAATTGCCTAGTTACTGATAGAAAAAGAGTTGGTGTATGAAGGCAGCAGGACATGCAGTATGGAAATTTCACATTAATCTCGCCGTCATTTTGCTTTGAAAACTTAAGTTTAGTAGCTGCCTCCTGTTCCAAACGTAGATGAACACAAGTGGTTTGACTCACTTTTTCTCCTAAGCAGTGGAGCCATAAGGGTGCTTATATATTTGTAATAGAGGTGTCTCATCAACCTTCTATGAACTGGATTCTTATCTTCGGTATTGATCTTGTCAATAGTGTAGATGAATCTATTGTAAATTTCATCGAGTATGGGCAGATTTATATTCTTCACTTTCTAACAGGGGAGCCTAATTCTCCCATAAGAGTGAAGCAGGTATTACTGGTGTGATTAAAAGTTTCCAATGTTGATTGATCGATTATCCTTCATGTGAAGTTGGCTGCACTGTTATGGTTGGCCAACCAAGTACATAAAAAAATTGTTTTCAAATCTAAGAACTGAAATGAGAGTAAGCACTGGAAAGAACATTATTGCAGGCTAAAGATCAAATTGTCATTGTTGCAAACATAGTTTGATAAAAAGAAAAAGTGTGTACATTCTTCCACTTAAATTGAAAACAATGATTCCATATATAACACATATTCAAATCCTTTAAGAACGTCACAATTACAAAAAGTAGCAATCCAAAATCAATCCTGTAGCCTAAATCTGCACAATGGGCAGGAATTGCATTGTTTTAGCCAAGTGGTGATGCAGTCCTGGTGAAAAACATGCATGCAGGGCAACTGTATACCATCAATCAGGCCATCCAAACAAATTGTGCAGAGATGACCTGTCGTCTCTTCTTCTTTGAATTTCTTGGTCATTAGTTTCTCGATTGCCGCTGTTGTCGCAGGAAGTGTGGTAAACCCTCTTTGCTCAGCTAATGAGACTGATTCCTGCAGCAATGCATCTAGCTGATCCGATTGTCTTGCGCTCCCATGGACAATCACACCTACATCCGATGTCAGGGACTGGGATTGGTCTGATCGTCTATGTCGGTCATCCACCCCCTGTGATTGTGATTGTGATTGTGATTGTGATTGTGATTGTGATTGCATTAGCCACAGGTCACCAACGAACACCATCGACTCATCTAATCGTGATCTGCTATAAAACATCTGTGGTTGTGGTTGTGGCTGCAATTGCATCACCCATGTGACGCCTCGGCTTGTGATTGAAAGACCGTTACAAGATCAATCTCAGCATAGATTACGATCTCCTTTGTGGGCAGGCGCATGACCCTTTTTGAGATGTTGTAAACATAATCCAACAGGTCTTTTTTTGAATCTTCAGCGACATCAAAAGCTCCCATATGATGGAGAGCGTTGGTAACACCCAATTCGCATTTGTTAAAGAAGCCAGAGCTTAGGCGATAGCGAGAGCCGAAGCGAAAGACATAGCCATCACTGACCAAGAATCTGTTGCATGAGCGAGAAATCTCAGTCTCTTCCACAGAACCCATCCATGCAGCTTTCCTTCTCAACTCAATTTCCAGAATCACCTTTGCCTCTTCGTTTCTTTGCAACTCCACTGATGAAACGCAGTTGAGGCGATCAAACATCTGCATTGCCATTGACAATGACATTGGCATTTCCATTGCAATTGCAATTCTTGGACTCTGCAATCTCCTTCTTTTATAAAAGATTTTTACTGGTGATTTGTATCAGCAGCCGAAGAAAGAAGAACACTTTGAATCTATCTCAAGTTGAGAAAAGAAACCCTCTCTTTGATTTTTTTGTTTAGAAGTGGAATGAAAGCGAAGATCTGTATTGAACTTGGAAGAAAGTTTCGGCTGTGGCCTGTGGGTATATATGAGTTGAGATTTCTGATCACTTTCTATTTCTGAAAGCTTTGTTGGACATTTTAACGGTCAGATTATCTTACTGACAGTTCTAACCAGACCAAGACTCCACCCAGAATTGGGTGTTTCGTTGCATATGTCATAGTGGGACCCACCTTATGACCCATCCAGATGGGCCACACACGGGACTGTCCTTAGTTACACTGATCCCATTTTTTAACACCCATGAAAATGGGATGCATTGTTGGATCGATGGTCCATTTACTTTAATCGGTGAAAACTTGTGGTAGTTAATCAAGGGGTTACGTTGATCAGGTGAGCCCCGAATTTGATACACAGGTGGGGCCCATCGAGATCTTGCCGACCCACACAACCCCACCTCCAGGTGGGGGCCCACAGAAAAAGGTGTGGAAGGGTTACTCCTATATATATAATATACTAAAAAAAAAAAAAAAAGCCCAAAAGTGGAGACTGAACGTTGGATCGAGTTAAGTATTTTTCATATTATTATCAAGCTATTGAACTTGTAGGCCATGGATAAAGGAGTAATTAGGATGATCCAATGGCCTCCAGATTTCAAAAGGATAGGACCCAACAAGGCCTTTCAATCCAATGGCACCCATCCTAAGGTGAGACCCATATTGATGCAAAACCAACACTATATATATGGACCCTATCCTGGCACATTTGCTTTGTAAGGAGCTTTTATGCAAGGTAGATGGATGGGGCTCAGATGGGGCCCATTGATGATGGTACCAAAGGGATCCCTTGGGTAGGGCCCAAATATCAAAATTTTGGTTCAATCCCATTCCTCCAACCCTTTGATCTTTGATCCTTGCCCCCTCAAATATATATAACACACTAGTGACAAGTCCATTTGGATGAGTACAAAAACACTAGTTCCTCTGGGCTTAGCACCGACCCAAATAACATGTGCAGTCCGGCCTGTGGGCCCCACGACCTTTTATGATCAACTTAAGCCCTTTTATATGGAATGAGCTCTTTTTGCCTTCAACTAATCTCATATAGAGTCCTAGGTCTTAATCTTTGAAAAGGATAGGGCTCGGCACAAGCTTATACAGGGTCAATCGGATTAAATGGGTTGACCTCCATTTGCATGTGGGTTATGAGGGTCGACTTGGGTTGACTTACATGGTGTGTGGGTTTAGATGACCTACCCCATTTTATGGATGGGTCGAATATAAGTTGGGCTTCAGTCATAGACTCTTGGTCAAGGAAAACATTTTTTACCCGGAATGAGTCATTTGCTACCTGTAGGTGTGTACCATTTAGGGGGTTAGAGAGTACATTTCACCCTTGATTGCAAGGATCCTAACGTTTTTGAGCTCATGGAAATGCTGAGCCATAACTTGGTTGTGTTGATCTCTTGAGATATTTTAGCCCATGGGAAAGCAGAGCTGACCTCAAGTTGATGATCTTTGAGGTTCTGGAGCTCACAGAAGCACTGAGCTGTGGATCTCAGGGTCATGCTGAATTATCAAGCATTTTTCCTCTTTGGATTTGACCAAAATAGGGGGATCTGCTTCTGTGTTGGTTGCAATCTTGGGATCTGCTCTGGCCAATTTTGGCTTTAAAAATGATTTGGGATGTAACATTTGTTTTTACATAAGTTAATTAATGTTGCATGTGCAGATGTTACACAACACATTATCATGTTTATCTAAATCACCATTATAAAGAATGATTTAAATCTTGGGATCCTTTGCTTTTGTGGGCTTTCCATTATAAAAAAATATCTTAATTCGTAGCTCATTTTCTATTTTATTTGAAGATATTTTCAGTTATGTTTTTAGAAAATTTTCACTTATTTTTAACCATGCAAGCATGTTCTCCATTTTCTTATTTTCTTTCTTTCTATAGGAAAAAAATTGTAAAATAATGCCACACAAGACCTCAACGCCTTGAATCATGAATGGGGACCCATCGAAGTGCAAAAGATTAAATCCATACGTTGACACCTTGTCAGAAATTACTCAGAATCCATATAGATATAAGATAATCAGCTAGATAGGTTTGGACCCCATAGACTCGCGCATGCGAGGAGAGAACCCGCACAGGTAGGGAGTGGAACTCGCACATGCGAGGAGAGAGAACCTATACAAGAAGGTGGGAATGACTTCTTCAAGTTGATTAGCTTGTGGTTCTACAAGAAAAAATCAAAGCCGCTGACTTGATAAAAGATTTTGATTCCCCAGGTCTTTTCCAAGACATGCGGGTTTTATACCTTACGGTCATGCAACAATTCCCCCAAAGTCAGAGGCCTATCACTTACTATGACTCCCCAATAGACTATTTTAGGCTGTGTTTCAATGGATACATCAAGCATCATTGCCATCATCTTCAAAACCTTGTCCCAACTATCTTGGGGACATGAAAAGCACGCATCATTTTCCCAAAAGAAAAATCATAAAGGTTATTCAAACCGCAAGCTAATCGTGTCAAGTTACATACAACCTATTGACTTACAATTATGCCCTCTGGTACATTACAAAAAAAATCATTTTCCTCCTCGTAGGATTTCATTACGCATCACATTTTTCTCCTGCCACAGGTCTTTTAGAATAACCATCAGCTAGTAATGCCATCATAACAAAGAATGGAGCTACTTAACAACATTTCAGATACAATGCCCTACAAAGGCAACCACAATACAACTTGATATCATATAACCAAGGATATCGTGCAAATAGAAAGGAGTTTCAAGAGCTTCCTTGGTGTCAAGGTAGATTCTGCTTCCATCTCTCCTACATTCTTCAGGCTTTTCAAATTCACTACTGTGTCTATCTTAGATGGGTCAACTGCCAAACCCTGCTTAGATATTACATGCCTAAGAAAAGCTATTTGCTCCAACTAAAATTCACATTTGTTCAACTTAGCATATAGATTCCGCTTCGATCTCTCCTACATTCTTCAGGCTTTTCGAATTCACTACTGCGTCTACCTTAGATGGGTCAACTGCCAAACCCTCCTTAGATATTACATGCCCAAGAATAGCTATTTGCTCCAACTAAGATTCACATTTGTTCAACTTAGCATATAATAGGTTGTCCCTCAACAACTGCAATGAAGTCCTCAGATGCTCTACATGATCTTCCTTAGACTTCGAATATACCTATATGTCATCAATAAAAGCAACTGTAAATTGATCTAAGTATGGGGGCAAAGATTTTGTTCATCAATGACATGAAAACTCCCGGGGCATTTGTTAGTCCAAAAAGCATAACTAAGAACACATAATATCCATAACTCGTCCGTAAAGTTGTCTTGACAATATCTTGCTCTTTAATCCTCAATTGGTGATAACCAAATCTAAAATCAATTTTTGAGAAATGAGCTGCACCTTGCAACTGATCAAATAATTCATCAGTCCTAGGCAGTGGATATTCGTTCTTAATAGTCATTTGGTTAAGCTTCCTATAGTCGATACACATCCTTAAGGTGCCACCTTTCTTCTTCACAAATAAAACAGGAGTTCCCCGTGGAGTAACACTAGGGCGAATAAAACCCTTATCAAGAAATTCTTCCAACTGAACTTTCAATTCTCTAAGCTCTGTAGGTGCCATCCTGTATGGTACTCTAGAGATTGGGGCTATCCCCGGCATCAACTCAATGGTGAAATCTATCTCCCTAATAGGTGGCAAACATAGAACTTCATCTGGAAAGATATTCGGGAACTCACAAGCTACAGGGATGTCCTCTAACTGCTTATGCTGCTTGTCCTTTGAGATAAAAGCTATGAACCTCTCACAACCACTTCATACTAGCCTCTCTGCCTTGAGAGCTGAAATCAACCAGGTATCTAACATCTTCTTAGATCGTTCAAAGATAACTCCTGTACTAGACTCATCTATCCTGAGGGTCCCAGTCTTGTGGAAGCAACCCATACATGCCCCATACTTTGCTAGCCAACCCATCCCTAAGATAACTTTAAAGTCATGCATTTCTAAGACTATCAAATCTGTAGACATCAACAACTCACCTATCTGCACCCTACAGTGCGGGTAAAACACCTCACATACTACCCTCCTACTTACTGGGATAACAATCGCAATTATAATCGACAACTGCTCGGGTCTACCTCCGATTGTCATGGCAAAAGTGTGGTGCAATGAAAGAGTGTGTGGCTC
This sequence comes from Litsea cubeba, assembly GCA_012931725.1. NCBI lineage: Eukaryota > Viridiplantae > Streptophyta > Magnoliopsida > Laurales > Lauraceae > Litsea > Litsea cubeba. Next base: position 21,188,498 of record CM022951.1, on the reverse strand, counting down.
CAGGATCAAATAAAAATCTAATATCATGATCAGAAACAAACAGCTTACGTCCCACTACGGTGTCTGCCGCTTTAGCTTCTACGTTTGTCATGGCATACACATGTCTCATTGCTTGTGGGCGTTGTTGTGGCTGTTGCCTTTGTTGTCCTTGCCTCTGTTCACCCTGCCGTTGTTGCCTAGGCCTCTGCTGGCCTTGCACTGGTCTCTACTGCTATTGCTGAGGTGGCCTTTGAGCTACAGGTAAAGCCTGCCTGATGGGCTGAGCCTGAATGGATGGACGGGCCTGTTGCTACTGCTGTTGACCCCTAGCCACATCACCCACAGCACGCAGACAGTCCTTGTCCGCGTGATCCAGAGAGCCACATCTGAAACAAGCACCCAATATCCTCCTGCACAGACTCGAATCGTGGCCGTTCCCGCAATGAATACAAAACACTGGCCTTGGCTGAGAACTACCCCATTGCTTGAATTTCTAGCCATGTGATTATTGTTGTGAGCTATTGCCGGAGGAAGTGAAGTTACGCTTAGGCTCGTGCAGAATAATATTCTATCATTGCTACTTTGCATAATATGCCTTGTCAATTGCATCGTCGAGAGTAGTAGGCCTCTGACACATGGTAACGTCCTGCTAAATGGAGGGCCTCAATCCCTCAATAAGCAATTCCACTTTCTTCTCTTCTGCATCAATGCACTCAGGGGCAAAGCACGAGAGCCGGGTGAACTCATGAATGTACTCTGCCACGGTCATCAACTCTTGCTTCAAACTTTAAAATTACGTTTTCTTCTGTCGGGTGACATGGGCTGGAATAAACTTCTTCCTTAATTGCTTCTCAAATATGGACCAAGCATCGGCCTCTGCTATTGTCCTATTAGGCGGACAAACACTCTTTCACCAAGTGTCAGCGACAACTCTAAACATAGAAGCCACCAAGGCCATTTTCTGCCACGTGTACACTGCATAGTCTCAAATACGTTCTTAGTGTGCACTATCCATTCATTTGTTGTCAAAGGATCTTCCAAACCGGTGAACTCAAATGCTCGCTTTTTTATTTTCTCGTAAAGTGAATTAGGATCACTCTCCCTAAGCTAGACCTGTCCCTCCATCAAGTTCATGATCAGCTCGTTTTGTCTCACTAACTATGTGGACATAGCCTGCAAAATGTCTCTCAACCCTCCATCACCACCTAGAGTCGATGGAGGTAAGGGTGGCAAGTCTTCCTCCGGAATATCTTCATGCCCTTCACCTTGAAGGTCGACAAAGAGTGTGCCGTCTGAATTTTGATTGCAACTAGAGTCATTTCGTGGATTAGGAACTTGTCGTGGAGGCATTTTCCATAAAACAATTGGGTTAGCACAAACAATAAAACAAACCCTAGGAAAACCCAAAATAATTAGTACACCCAAACGTCCTATCGTGTCCTCACATTGTGCCCTAAAGTTCTAAGTCTTTTAAAGCTCTTAGAACAACATACGCTTTGATACCAACTTACGTATGTCACGCCCCAAGCCCGAGGCTGCACTCATCTCGAGGCGTAATGTACGCCGGCATAGGGATTTGAGTCAAACTCGTTGAACTTCTGACCCCAAGAACGGGATTCACCGATAGTATATCACGTGTGAGGTTCAGATTTTCATAAACCTGTATTTCTCACTTGTACAATCTTGTCAAATAGATATCCATTCATAATCAAACAATATTATATCCATCAAGATGTAGAATATAAAAGTTCATGAGCATAGATTAAGGGTTCAAGTTTTTAAGGTCAGGAGATGGAGCGGAAGAAGTAAGTTAAGTTAATGTTTACAAGCCATAATATAAATAAGTTCATAATTGATAGCAAAAGATGTGGCAATCCAAGCCACGGTCCATGGGTCGTGTGACGTCCAAACTCAGTGAGTAGATGTCTTGAAGTCAATTCAGCTACATGTTGAGGAGATTCCTCATCCACATTGATCTCCGGGGTAGTGGCATCGAGGTACTCATCTATAACGCCAAGTGTTGCACCAATAGCCTAGGCTAAGCAAGATAAACAAAATATATAATATAACATGTGGCAAATGAATAGCTGGATAGATATAGTTCATATGAAGTCAAAGTGTGTATACAAGGCAAGTCTATGCATGAGTAAGCATGAGACATACGAATCATAAATGACATCTACGCATAAATAACATAACTAGATGGCACATCAACATTAGCTAGATTCTCCCAAGTTAATCATGTAAACATGAATGAAAAGTGAGAGCAGAATACAGAATAGAACAGAGTGGTGCCACTAGTAGACAAAGGGCACAAAATTAAATCTCCATCATGGACCTAGGGTGTCGGTCAACCCGCACAACATATAATCCCATATGTAGTGCACCAGAAATATAACAAAACCCACAGTAAGTTGGGTCCGACTTTGATAGGGTCGAAGCCAACTGGTGCGGACTCGTGGAATGAAGTGTACAAAAATAACAGAACATAGTAAAGAAACAGATCATATCATGTGGTACATAATCAGAACTTATCATAAGTATAATTGAGTAGAAATGGAAGTAGATATAAACATAAACAAGTGCAAAAAACAATATACATGAACTAAACAGAAGTATGATCAAGTCATACGAGAATACTGGAAATGGAATGCAAATGAATGCATATAGATCATATACGGAATGAAGATATGAATCAGGCCAAGCTTACAGTCTTGGGCATACTTGTGGTCTTCATCGTCTAACTCGGTGTAGTACTAAAGATTCCGACGTTATTGGGCTACAAAGGAACCGTTGGCGTTACTTAATCTGGATGCCGAGTCTATTAATCTAACACATTTGGTTCGGATCCTAAATATGAGGAACATGAGACCCTTGTGGGTGCACGGTAAATCACACCGCACCCACATAAATTACAAGTCCATTGGGCATGATTTAGGGATCAAGTGATCCATCCTTAAGGTCCACCTACTAGGCCAAAACCATCTAAGCATCTTGTGGTTCTTCCTTTGGCTCGCGGTACTTGCGGTTGCCAAGACTTTAAATCCAAATAACCCCTTTCTCTCCCAACCACTCATCAATAATTTGTATGGACCATTCAATTCTACGCTTCAAGACCTTTCCAACAGTACGTAGGCCTCCAAAATCAGACGTATGGATCAAAAGTTACCGTTGGAAGTTTCTAGCAAGAAAAAGGGGCCAGTTGGATACTAGCTGCGAGGTGACCGCGAACAGACTGAAAAAAAGTGTACATTCTATTTTTGTAATCGCGGAATTGGAGGCTAATCGCCAGGTAACCACCGGCACGCGAACTGAGCCCGAAATGGCTCTATTTAGGTGATTTTCAAGCTCCATTACACCCAAGCCTTCCATAAGGAATTTTCCTACACAAGATGAGCCTCCAATGCTCACTCCAAACCACCATGCAAAATTCCCAACCAAAATAAAATCCAAAAACTAACTTATTGCTAAACCCATTAACAAAAATATGAAACAAATCGGGCAAATTAACAAGATGAGAAACAATTTAACATATGAGCTGAAATTAGATTTCTAAAACATGAATCATATAAAGAATCATAGAAATGAAAGTGCATGTACAATATATAAATTGTTTTACTTGCCTTAAGGTGCTTGGAAAGAAAATCAAGCTAAATGAAGCTCTATTGCCCAAACAAGCTCTCAAAACCAAAAGACCCCAAATGCACAAGTCAATAGACGACCCTAAAATGGTGAAATAGCCGGAAATGAAGGAGGAGAACATGCATGCAGAAGAAAATAGACTTCCTATAACTAATAAGAAGTAAGAGAAAGGAAAAGGTCATGAAATACTTACCGATGTAGAAGATGGGGAAGAGTTAGGGAAGGAGAAGACTTGGAGAAGATGAAGATGGAAAAGTTGTAGCTGAATCTCTCACATGCACTCTCCAAATTAGCATCAAGGGATTGAGAGCAAGAGATAAAGAAGGGGAAAATGGAAAGGGAGGGCTTCAGCTGGAAGTGAGAAGAGAGAAAGGAATCGTTGGAAAGGGTTTGGTTCTAAAAAAAAATGGAATTTTTCTACATGTTGCATGCAAGTCTAGGTTCAAGCAATCAATATCAAACTAGGGCTTTTGGCTAGAAAAATGAGCCTGAATGGATCCGAATTGCTTGGGTCAAAACATGAAAATCGAAGTCATTGATATGCACTATCCAGTGCACCCAAAACCCACAAAATTCTAAAGACACGTATAAAATCCAAAACACTCCAAAAGTCATAATCTACCTAGTCACTGGTCAACCCAACTAATTCTAACTAATCAAGCTCAAATACATTCAAAACATCTTTTAAGCAACTAATCTCAATGAATTATCTATTTATCGCAATTAAAGCGGGTCGGGGCGCCACATGAGATGAAGTGAAGGCCGGGAGAGGAGAAGGATTTTAGGTTATAGAGAAGGTTTATGGGATTTACAAATAGAGAGCTGCTAATGCCACAACCCAAGCTTCTTTTTCCACATTCCCTATTTCAATGAATTTTTCAATTGATGAGACAAAATTGATGTTTACTAAAGAAGTAATAAAAAAAATTAGAAAACGAGATTAGATTAAGTTAAATGAATTTTGTTTTAAATTGACATACCTTTTTTCCTATGCCAACCATTCTCGATAAAGATTTATTAATGCAATTTAGAAGAATAAATTGATAAATAATTTTATAATTTATTTTAAAAATGGACTATCAAAGTTATGGGGGATATTTAAAAGAATATTATGGGAAAAATTCAAAATAGTATAAGTATAAACCAATATGAAAAAATAAAATTAACAAAAAATAATATAATTAAATATTTTTTATACCTAAAATTGTCCTTTTCAAAAATATTTCCCATCTAAAAGTTGTATAAGGTCACATTTGTGTTCTTGTTCAACATTTAACCTACTAGTTTGGGAAATGGAGATGCCTAAGTCCCTCTTGTTTAAAGGAAATTACTACACGTTGACTTGGACCTAGGTTTAGGACTGTAGCTAAATTGATCAAAACTATAAGAAAATAATAAATATCTCTTTTCTATTACATATGTATTCTATGATATGTTATTTTATTAGTATATATACACAGTGAAACACATGAACAAAAAGCATAAGTGGAAGTGAAACCTTTGACAAGTGTCATTGTTGATACCAAAAATATCACTTTGCCTCTTTGACATCAAGAAGCTACATGAAGCCGCATCCTATCACAAACAGGCAATGCTACTTCAAGCATCAAATTTTGTCAGAATCAAACAAAAATTGTAAGATCCCTCAAAACAGCCAAAAGAAGAGTACACAAGAAGTTTCGGGCAATTTTAACATTATTTGGCCTAACTTCACTCTTCCAGCAGCTGAACAGGTGCTTCCAGCAGCGACAACATCGAAGACATTAGATCTTCGATCAGAGCCTATGGATGATCTCAAAGTATCCCCACAAGGCTCCATGACAAGTTTCAGGTCAAACCGACAACGTTTGACCCTAAATCAACCCTCGAGCAGCAAAATCAAGCCTCTCGGTGGTGAGCACCACAGAGGCTATCACTCATCAAATAGAGCACATGGGTGATTTCAAAATGCTTCCAAAGAGGTACATGTCAAGTTTTAGGTCATTTCGACAACATTTGGCCATACTTTGACTTTCGGAAGCCAAATCAGGCCTCCCGATAGCGAAGCTCCCCGAGACCATGATTTCCAAATTAGAGCTAATGGATTAGGGTTGTCAAACTGGTCGTGTTAACGAATTCGGGTTGCGGGTCAAACGAATTCGGGTTAGAATCACCTCAACCCGAACACGACCCATTAAGAAAACGGGTCAAAAAATCAAACACAAACCCAATTCGTTTATTTAACAGGTCACCCGAATACGACCCATTAACCCGTTAATTTTGAAAAAAAAATTTCATTAAACTTAAGAAGTATATCTTTTCTAAATCATGGAGCCATACTTTATGTTTTGAGGCTAGGCTCATTTTCTAAGTCAATGTTGTATCTCTTCTGATTAAGTGCATCTTCCACTGAACAAAAGTTATGTCTCCCACACTTTGATTTTTTGCATGGTAATGTGATGCACCTTTGGCAGCATGGCTTTTTGGCGGGTTGTATCGGGTCATAATGGGTTATCGGGTTTATTCGTTAACGACCCATTAATTTAACGGGGTAACGGGTCCGACCCATTAACGATCCGAACCCATTAAAGGGTCATCCAAACCTGTTAATATCGTGTGGGTTCGTGTCGTGTTAACGGGTCGTGTGACATTTTGATAGCCCTATAATGGATCATCTCAAAATGACTCCAATAGGCTCCCTGTCAATTTTCAGGTCAATCGGATATCGGTTGACCGTACATCAAAGCGCAACATCTTCCTCGCGATAGAATCAAGTCTACTGGCGACAGGACCCCACACGGCTTCAAAACTCAAACAAAAGCCTATGGTTGATCTTATTTATTGCTCAGGAGGCTTCACCTCAAATTTCAGGTCATTCCGACATCGTTTGACCCAGTTTTGGCTTCTGACGGCAAATCGGCAACTCTACGCGACAAAGTCTTCGGCTTTCCCGAAAAATCAAAAACTTTGCACTCTGATACGCAAGGCTTCTCTTCAAATTTTTTTTAGGGAAATCAGGCCAAAATATGTACAAAAATGCTAGGAAAAATATCGAAGAGAAAAGAATCGGAGAAAATCAAGAAATGGCCGAAAACTAGTGACCAAAAGGGGAAAAATCCCCCATGATCGCCGGCGACCCTGGAAATCTGGGTTGCCGAATTTTCGCCGAAAGATCGTTTTCGTTCCCATTTCTCATTTCTAGATGTCCGGCCCTATTGTTTCTCCAAAATTTGATTTTTCAGACACGAAATCCATCGATTTTCATCAACATCAAGGATCCGCCTTAGAAATCATGGAATCGTCATCGATCGCTTCGACATCACCAACTGGCCGACCAAGAAAGCACACTTTGTGCCCGATCGATCGAGAAACTGACAGGAGAGATAGCACTGGCCTAATGGTAGCAATCAGTGTCTGAAAATGCATGGTCGTCCACATCAATCAACATGAAGATCCATCAGCAATCATCGCAAAAGAATTCCAAAAGATGTGGCAAGGCCTGCGTCTCTTCAAGCGCCTTGGTGACCACTTAATGCAGTTAAATGATCCGTTTTATAATAAGTTAATGCGGTCATTAACTCATTATTTTGGATGGCCAAATCAGAAGCAAGAAAAAAGGAGTTACAAGTCGGCCATAAACATGGCATCAAACCATGTAACTCCTCCCATCATGGAGCTTAAAGGCGATCAAAAGCCCTTAATTCTCCATAGGCCAATCAGAAGCAAAGAAAAAGGAGTTACAAAATGAAGAATTAAGAACTTGTAACTCCTCCCATCATGTGGCTTTAATACATTTAAAGCCCATAAACCCCCTCATGGCCACCAAAAGCCTATAAAAGGGGAGTCATTCCAAGAAGAACGGATCGGATCCCGGAAAATAGATCAGAAAAAATCACAGGCAAGAGAAAACTCTACCAACGTTGCTACAAAGACCTCTCCTCCACTGAAGAAGTCCTGCATCGAGCACCACTACAAGGTGACCAAAGTCCATTGGGGGTCAACCGCCCCCCCTCCAAGGCCTTCTCCTTTTGTCTCCATGGCTTAGACGTGGCTTTTCAACTCGTGTACTTAGCTATTTCTTGGATATAGTACCTCCTCTTGGTCTTTATCCTCTAAAAATATGAGGTTTAAGCCGAGCCAAGTAAATCAAGAGCACCCACTATTCTCATTTGAAGGATGATGGCGAAGTCCACATACGACTTGCGACCATCAATCTGAACGAGTCCCCACAATCTCTTGAGAAGTTAGTTCTCCCTTTTCTTGCTTTTCATTATATTTTGTATTGTTTAAAGAGGCATAAAAAATCACAACTCTTTTTGTTTCATTATTGATAAGAATTGTAAATCGCCTTTCACGCAAAAATCGCTTTTTACAACAAACATCGTCTTTCTCAGCAAAAATCGTCTTTTACGACAAAACAAATGAAATCTCCTTTAGCGGCATTTTAAACAAACATGTTTCTTTTCTTATAGATGTGCAATGAAAAACTAGAAAAAAAGTTGATATCTTTTTCTACTTGCGAAGGGGGATCTCCGGACCATCATTTGTTATCTATTCAATCACTAAAAAAAACAAAGTTGTGACTCTAAATATCACTCATCTAAACTGTCACACAAAAAAGATGATAACAAATATCATGAAAAAAAAATGATAGCTTAAAGATAAAAAGCATGATTGATAAGATCGATCCAATTCCTATAAAGAAAACTTGATTCCAAGTATCACTCATCTAAATTCCCACACTAAAAGGATGATAACAAGTGTTAATAGAAAAATAATAATTTGATTCCAAATATCACTTATCTAAATTGTCACCCTAAAAAGATGATAACAAGTGTTAATAGAAAAAAATAATAATTTGAGGATATGGAGATAGAATTGAATGAATTAATTATACTACACAGTAGTGTACTTGTGCTCAACCTGAACTTTACCCAATGATTTATTAGGATAAAGATGTCCATATAAACCAACCTTTGAAGTTATAATAGTAAGCTAAGTCACATTCAAGTTGAGTTGTAAGAGGGTCAAGGATTGAGGCAAATTAAGTTGGATTGGGAGGTCAAATATCATGTATTGGCTTAACTCCAATCCAATTCACTGATTAATTAGGTTAGAAACAGTAACTCAAACCTACAAGAAATTAAGAAGGATCAACTTTAACTTTGAACCACCAAGCTAGTTCAAATTAGGATAGTGGGTTGGAACAAAATTGCTACTCTTACCAAATGTTATAATGGTAAAATAGTGATTTTATCAATGAAAACCCCTTTATTAATTATCACGACTTAATAGAGTCTATAAAATTTGACTCGCTGTAATTTCATAGGAAGGTGACCCACTCCTGATCCATACCTAACCTGTTGCCATCAACCCAATTTTATTTTTTATTAATAAGTTTTTAGTAATCTTATGATGGTTACTTATCAGGTCAACCTAGGACTGATCCCTTGCAATTGACCCAATTGTATTTAAACTGGACTTATTTTATTCATTCATTTGCTACCATTCGATTGACCAAGCATAAACAATATCTCAAATGTAATGATTGTGATAAATCCCAAATCAACATATTTTTTTTGTAATTTATCTACAAATATAAATGATTGTGATCATTTTCAAATATTGTTATATATTATATACTCTAGTTGCTGGTTTGACCGAACTCCATTTTTTTTATAGCACAAACACTCGTATCCATTTCTCTCGACCATTTAAAGTTAAGACCAATTTACTCCATGTTTAAGTAACTTTTACTTTAAACCAAAGAGGATTTTACAGGAAAAAACACTTAATTCGGACGTATTACGCAATCAAACACTTTAGCAAGTGGGGCACCAATTAAAACAATTGGGCCCAATTTTCAATTTTTTTTTTTACCAAAAGAGGACATCATCAGCGCCGACCTTATTTACACTGAATAAGGCCGGCGATGACCCTGTCTGCGACCCATATTACGGCTTATATCCTTGGTTTTGTGCATTTTTATATTCTTTGGCAAGTTGGACTGGAGCCAGGAGCCCAACTGGGCTTGACTTCGACAATAGGCGAGCTTTGATCATATTGAGTACTTGAGATATATGTGTACTTGACATGTGTAAATTATATTCATTTAAGCCATAGTTCTATGATCCATGTGTACTTTGACTTGTGTAATGTATATTCATTTGTGCCCTACTTCTTAGTATTGTATTGAGATTCAAAACTGAATCTACGCGTTTTACTTCATGTACAATCCAAATCTTTTCACATTTGATATGGTTTGAATCTGGATATGAAAAATAGATCTACCATATAAGCATACCCAAATTCAGATAATGAATTAATGTGAATTTAGCATATTGATGAAATTGAACTTATGATCCACACTCTAGGAGGGTCATTCCACAGCTTGTCTTTATTCAACATAAACGAAGGCAAATTCTGCAGCAATAAAGAGAAAATTAATATCAACCACTTATAACCAACTTCAGTAAGGACTAAGGAAAAAAATCATCCAATAATGGAGGCTACATCCAACTTTATTTTTAAAGAAATAATAATTCAAATTCCCAAAGTTACTTTTCTACAATTCTTTTAGGAAGGTAGTCAGAGAGGACCGGAGTTACACAAAACCAAGTGTTTCTAAATGCATCATGACTGGGCTATTCAGCTGGCGTGGTTTAAGAAGGTAAAAAACAATGAAGCTGCCATCCGTCAGCATCATTTCCACAAACTCTTTACTTTGGAGGTTGATGTTCTCTGAGTAGCAACTCCTTGCCCGCGATTCCATTGCCTCAATTTCACGAAGGCAGTGTACTAAGGAGCATCGATTGACGAGTTGTCTCATACAAGCCAATTTTTTTGGTTCTCCATGCGCTGGAGCCAAGGATTGTGACGGTGATAAGGACCAATTGAGATGACTCTCAGCTCATGGGCTTCATTATCACCTTGGCGATGTTGTTGGGGAACTATGGGGATCTTTGGGATCCTGCGCTCGTTTGAATGCACTAGTCCATCGCATTTTTCATTAATCGATCGAGCCCAATCATTGTAACGAGGACCATCATAAGACTCATCAGCATCTTTTATCTCAATGACTACATCAACTTCTTTTCCTCTGCTAGTAGAAGCTTCTCCGGCGTTGCTCATCTCAACTATCTTCATCTCCCTGCTTGGGAGTAGGAAACTCATTTGCATAAGCCATTGTAGCCTCTATTACTGGATCTTCTTCCTCTTTGGTAGTGGAGCCTCATGTTCAATAAATAAGAGAAATTTACGTCAAGAAATGGTCCAATATAGTGATGGCCATGTTGCATGCTAAATACGCTACATAGAGATCCACTAATCAAAACAAACATTAATTATAGTTATGAACATTAAACTATCTTAGAAAGGCTTTGATTGGATTCTCCTTCGTCCAAAATTGAACCTTTTTTTTAATTATAGGCTCCTTTTGATGGCATTGATTTCAAGAAAGGAATCTCTAGAATACATTAGGCTACAAAGATTTCCATTTCAATTACTTTGTTCAATCATCAAAGAGGGTACAAAGATTGATCAGTAACTATATATTATTACCATATAGTTATGTACACCCCCCCCCCTCTCTCTCTCTATATAATCATTTTCTTTTTTTAAGTTAAACTTGAACATTTTAATATACTATGGAAAGAGGACAAAAGATTAATTAACCAATAGGCAAGAAATTCCAAATATAGATAACTAGTGTGTGTGTGTTTGTTTTTAAATCATCTGATGGTGTTGTACTACTTTTAAAGATGTAATTTGAAGTTGTTAATCCAGTGGGTGGACTCACCTTGTGGATGAGTTGTAGCCTAGAATTGCAATGATCAGATATTGTAGCTATTTATCCTATGTACTTTTGACCTTGTTTAAGTTAACGGGTATAGATCGTCAATCTGATAAACCATCATCTTTTGATGAGATTTATCAGATGAAGCTACTGCCAAGTAGGTTCTCAATCCCCATTGCTTTGGCCTTTGAGAGAGTTTGAGTTGTGGCTATAGTTAATTTGTGTGTGGCGCATCAAGCGGACCACATAGATTATGAACATGGTACACAAAAACCATTTTACCCTGTGTTCCAAGCTTCCAGCTTCAATCCATATTAGGGGCCAAAGAAGAGAAGAATGAGCAAAAATAGGGATATGAGCCAAAGAAGAGAAGAATGAGCAAAAATAGGGATATGAGCCCTATTATAGGTCGCAGACAGGGTCATCGCCGACCTTATTCAGTGTAAATAAGGTCGGCGCCGACCTTATTCAAGTGTAAACAAGGTCGGCGCCGACGATGTGCTCTTTTGGTAAAAAAAAAAAAAAAATCAGGCCCAATTGCACTAATTGGTGTCCCACTTGCTAAAGTGGTTGATTCCGTAACACGTCCGGATTAAGTATTTTTTCCGGTAAAATCCTCTTAACTACAGAATCTTTCACCCCTCACGGTATATCAAGACTGATAGGTGTAAGGCTGAATAGGTATATAAAACCTTGTCAAACCCATTACTTGGACGATGTGGGATGTGGGACTTTTCCTAATATTAGAATGCCCATCGGTTAGTAATGCCATCGTGACAGACGGAGATACAGAAGGCAAACAACATATGTAGGTACAATTTGCTACAAAGCTAATCACATTAGAAGATGATCATATAACCAAGGATATCATGTCAAGTACATTTTAGTTTCAAGAGCCCCCTTTAAGTGTCACAATAGAGTCCCCTTTAAAGTAAGCAACAGTTACGATCCTCATTCCACTCATAACTCATATTTGTCTCCAAGTTTGAAGTATCAAAGAACCAAATTGAAGAAAATTATGATGAGCAGGTTTCTGAAAAACTGAATAGAATTCCCAAAAGCCTCTTCCCACACCACCACAAAGATAGAGTTGCTCTGATAGTATCCACTAGGTCGATCTAATATCCTCATAATAGTCCTGTTCATAATTATAATTCAGGGTGCTTTCTCAAATGACAAGAAACTAACAAAAAGGAATTCTCTAAGCTCACAGAATTATTCAAAGTTTATCTTCAATATCGAGCAAATAGAAGTTTTAAACACTTCCTTTCTTTTGCATACATGTAGTGTGCTATGGGTGACTAGAATACCTAGTCTCTTCACCAGCACCAAAATTAAATGAAACCATTAGAGTAGGCTAGTTTTATGGCCTATTTTTATTGCAATCGCAAAGAAAGAATATATATATGACCTTAATTTTTTAGCTTAGTGGCCCTACTTTTAGATGTCCAAAAGGCTCCACTCCCAAGAGGGGGCATTTTGCAGACCAGGAAAAAACCCAAGGCTACTTGTAAAGAACCGAGTAAAATCAGAGTTGGCCCTTGGAGATAACCTCAAGAGAAAATATATTTTAGCACATCGATCTTTTCATAAGGAGCTTTTCAAAGAAACATCACAATAGAAAATCCAACGAAGAAAACAAGGATGGGGGCTTGTGCCCACACTAAATTTATATGATTTACTTACTACTAGAAAAAGCATCTCTATCATTACAATCTATTCATTGAAAGCTTTCCAAATGGCAGAAAATACTGGACTTTAGAATTCAATTGCGCAGATGTGGAGACCCTGTCCACGCACAACACAATGGCCCGGGCAGCCCCATTTTAAGTGAAAATGACTTATGTTCAAGGGAAAATCATACTAAATGTCTAATGAAGCTTGTAAAAAGTGGTCTCCAGCATGTCCAAAAGAATCCATTCAACCCCATTATGGGCTCTTAAGTTTTTAAGAGCATTCCAATCCATCCAAAGCTTTGGGAAGACTATGAACTAGGAAGCTTTCAACTTCAAGTTGTGCCTTCGAGATAGATTGTGTAGATCTTGAGGGCTAATAAATATGGATTGGGCATCCTCTGCCCACCACACCAAGCTTTAAATGAAAATACACTAAAAAAGAACTGCTTCACTTCAACTTTTTGATCTCTATGCTTTTTCCTTTTTGTTAAATTGAAAGTTCGTATTTTCAGGCATGGGTGGAGTGGCAAATGGTAAGGGGAAAAATAAGGATTGGTACGTTAAAATTCGAAGTAGATGGAGCTGCAACCGGGGATGGCAAGTATAAGTGTCGTGCTTCGCGCTGTGTATGCTGATGTGATGGATTCAAACGAGTTGGAAGCTTTGGCAATTCTTGAAGCTCTACAAATTTTTTATTGCCATTTTGTCTCCAAGTTTATTATTGAGAGCAATCCAATGAATGCAGTAGCGTGAGTGTCGTTTTCTATGGCCTATCCTTGCATATTTCACTTTCACTTAAATGAGACTAAATTTTTGGCTTCTCAGATTCAAGTTGAGTTTAAGCACTGTGGGGTGATCAGCTAATGTTCTTGCGGATTATATGGCTCAATCAGGAGTGAATAGATCTTCTCCCCTTTTTCGTTCTTTCTTGATTTTGTTTTTTCCCTTGTTGGTTGCTTTGGTATAACTCTTTTATACCTTTTTAGCCCTTCTGTCTTTTTTTGAGGTATTTTTTTCCTCTGTTTGCTCTTTTTTCTTCAATGAAATGCTTAGTTAGTGATAGAAAAAGAGTTGGTATATGCAGGCAGCAGGACATGCAGTATGGAAATTTCACATTAATCTTGTCGTCATTTTGCTTTGAAAACTTAAGTTTAATTTGTTGCTGCTTCCTCTTCCAAACCTAGGTGAACACAAGTGGTTTGGCTCACTTTTTTTTCTAAGCAGTGGAGTCATAAGGGAGCTTATATATTTGTAAAAGAGGCGTCTCATCAACCTTCTACAAACTAACTGGATTCTTATCTTTCACTTTCTGACAGGGGAGCCTAATTATCCCATAAGAGTGAAGCAGGTATTACTGATGTGATTAAAAGTTTCCAATGTTGATTGATTGATCATGCTAAGGATCTGGATAGGTCTTTAGGTAGCAACAATAGCCTTCTACAAAGCATCCTTTGCTAATGTAATCAGAACTATGGTCATGTAATCCACTTATCCTTTTCTCATGCATTCGAAGAGTTAGAGATGCGATCCAACCTAAATCAGCCTAATTGTTATGTTACCAACTCAAAATAAGGATAGTGCTCAATGGTTGCTTCCAACAAAAACAACTTATGCTTCCGCAACTGTGAATTAAACTTCTTCCAACTGGCACTTAAACTCAAAACCAGGGAAATCATAAACTTGTGGATCTCCCAACGAAATTTCTTGTAATTGCCAAGAGAAGCATCTAAATTCAAAACTGCTTAATGGTAAATTGGGTTTCCTCGGAAATATCATAAAACTACAATATCTCTGCAACCATGAAATGGGTCATTCAGAGCACTCTGGAAAAATGGATTCAGATGCAAGACCCAAGGCATAAAAAATTTGTTTTAAAATCTAAGAACTGAAATGAGAGTAATAACTGGAAAGAACATTATTGCAGGGCTAAAGATCAAATTGTCATTGTTGCAAACATCGTTTGATAAAAAGAAAAATGTGTACATTCTTCCACATAATTGAAAACAAAGATTCCATATATAACACATATTCAAATCCATTAAGAACATCACAATTACAAAAAGTAGCAATCCAAAATCAATCCTGTAGCCTAAATCTGCACAATGGGCAGGAATTGCATCGTTTTAGCCAAGTGGTGATGCAGTCCTGGTGAAAAACATGCATGCAGGGCAACTCCATACCATCGATCAGGCCATCTAAACAAATTGTGCAGAGATGACCTGTCGTCTCTTCTTCTTTGAATTTCTTGGTCTTTAGTTTCTCGATTGCCGCTGTTGTCGCAGGAAGTGTGGTAAACCCTCTTTGCTCAGCTAATGAGACTGATTCCTGCAGCAATGCATCTAGCTGATCCGATTGTCTTGCGCTGCCACCGACAATCACACCTACATCCGATGTCAGGGACTGGGATTGCTCTGATCGTCTATGTCGGCCATTCAACCCTGTGATTGCGATTGTGATTAGCGAAAGGTCACCAACGAACACCAGCGACTCATCTAATCGTGATCTGCTATAAGACATCTGTGGTTGTGGTTGTGGTTGTGGCTGCAATTGCATCACCCCATGTGACGCCTCGGCTTGTGATTGAAAGACCGTTACAAGATCAATCTCAGCATAGATTACGATCTCCTTTGTGGGCAGGCGCATGACCCTTTTTGAGATGTTGTAAACATAATCCAACAGGTCTTTTTTTGAATCTTCAGCGACATCAAAAGCTCCCATATGATGGAGAGCGTTGGTAACACCCAATTCGCATTTGTTAAAGAAGCCAGAGCTTAGGCGATAGCGAGAGCCGAAGCGAAAGACATAGCCATCACTGACCAAGAATCTGTTGCATGAGCGAGAAATCTCAGTCTCTTCCACAGAACCCATCCATGCAGCTTTCCTTCTCAACTCAATTTCCAGAATCACCTTTGCCTCTTCGTTTCTTTGCAACTCCACTGATGAAACGCACTTGAGGCGATCAAACATCTGCATTGCCATTGACAATGACATTGGCATTTCCATTGCAATTGCAATTCTTGGACTCTGCAATCTCCTTCTTGTACAAAAGATTTTTACTGGTGATTTGTATCAGCAGCCGAAGAAAGAAGAACACTTTGAATCTATCTCTCAAGTTGAGAAAAGAAACCCTCTCTTTGATTTTTTGTTTAGAAGTGGAATGAAAGCGAAGATCTGTATTGAACTTGGAAGACTTGGTAATTAAGAAAGTTTCGGCTGTGGCCTGTGGGTATATATGAGTTTAGATTTCTCATCACTTTCTATTTCTGAAAGCTTTGTTGGACATTGCAACGGTCAGATTATCTAACTGACAGTTCTAACCAGACCAGGACTCCACACAGAATTTGTTGTTTCGTTGCATTACGTCATAGTGGGGCCCAATTCATGATCCATCCAGATGGGCCACACACAGGACCGTCCTTAGTTACCCTGATCCCATATTTTAACACCCATCAAAATGGACTGCATTGTTGGATCGATGGTCCATTTTACTTTAACCGGTGAAAACTTGTGGTAGTTAATCAAGGGGTTACGTTGATCAGGTGGGCCCCGAATTTGATACACAGATGGGGCCCATCCAGATCTTGCAGACCCACACAACCCCTTCTCCAGGTGGGGGCCCACAGAAAAAAGGTGTGGAAGGGTTGCTCCTATATATATATATATATAATATACTAAAAAAAAAACCAAGCGGAGACTGAACCGTTGGATCGAGTGAAGTATTTTTCATATTATTATCAAACTATTGAACTTGTGGGCCATGGATAAACGAGTAATTAGGATGATCCAATGGCATCCAGATTTCAAAAGGATAGGACCCAACAAGACCTTTCAATCCAATGGCACCCATCCTAAGGTGAGACCCATATTGATGCAAAACCAACGCTATATATATGGGCCCTATCCTGGCACATTTGCTTTGTAAGGAGCTTTTATGCAAGGTAGATGGATGGGGCTCACATGGGACCCATTGATGATGGTACCAAAGGGATCCCATGGGTCGGGCCCAAATATCAAAATTTTGGTTCCATCCCATGCCTCCAACCCTTTAATCCTTGCCCCCTCAAATATATATAACACACACTAGTGACAAGTCCATTTGGATGGGTACAAAAACACTAGTTCCTCTGGACTTAGCACCCACCCAAATAACATGTGCAGTCTGGCCTGTGGGCCCCTGGACCTTTTATGATCAACTTAAGCCCTGTTATATGGAATGAGGTAAGCTTTTATTGAGCTCTTTTTGCCTTCAACTAATCTCATATAGAGTCTTAGGTCTTAATCTTAATTTGAAAAGGATAGGGCTCGGCTCAAGCTTATATAGGTTCAATCGGATTAAATGGGTTGACCTCTGTTAGAATATAGAACTCATAGGCTGTAAGTCAACATAAAGGGCTGAAGAGAAAGTCTTGTCGGGTTTCTGTCAGGCCTATGGATATTCAAATTTTATAAATTGTATATTTGAGTTCAAGCTACTCTATTGAATTCTATTCTAGATTTTATGAACCATTGGTGATTGTTTTCTATGAATTTGAATAGATGTAAACGTCGTAGTTTATGATTTTTTTTTAAATGCATTAGGTGGCATAATAAAGAATTTTGCTACAATAGTATTTTTTTTTAAATATTTTTTTTTTCATTAGGAACGGTTACAAACCTTGCCTAATAAAATTGGAACGGTTTAAGAACTCTTTTGGAACAGTTTCAAGAATGTACTCATATAATAAATAGGAACGGTTCAAGAATAGTATCGGAACAGTTTAAAAATGTTCTAATCTATTATAAACTGGAACAATTTTAGATCGTTTTTGGAACGGTCGCAAAATTGGTCAAAATTTAAAAATTGGAACGGTTGAATACCGTCCGGAATTTCAAATACTAGAACGGTACAAAACCGTTCCAATAATCAGTTTAAGGAACGAGGACAAGCCGTTCCAATTTATTTGAAACACCACCTACTGGGACTGTCGGAAACCGTTCCAATTCCAGGTTAGAAACGGTCCAAAACCGTTCCTAGATTTGAGATATTCTCTCCCAAAGAAAGATATCTTGAGATATTCTCTCCCAAAATAAAGTGGACATTTCCAAGTAAAGATATTTTTAGATATTCTCTATCCAAAGGAGATATTTTTAGATATTTTTAAAAAAAATGACACCATATGAGATCTAAGCCATCTTAAAAGCTTAGGGTCCCATGGGTTAGCCCATATGAGCCAGGTTTGACCACCTAGGCACTAAAAGATGCTTTTAGTCAAAGAAAAATCCGTCTTACCAAAAGCATATAAAAATGGTTAAATGCCTCTTTTGAGTTGATTGGACCATACAAGAAAATTCAAGCCCCATGAGCTTCTAAAAATCAAACCATCCAGCCTCATATACCAAATTGAGCCAAAATCTTGAAATTGACATTTCACAAAAACCAAATCCCGCTCCCCTAACCTGCCACATACAGCTTGTTAGGTCAAAAGGCCAAAAGTCAAAAATCAAATCCTGATCCCCTAACTTGCCACATATAGCTTGTTAGGTCACAAGGTCAAAACAAAAACTGACCCCCCAACTTGCCACATACAACTTGTTGCATCACAAGGTCAAAATAAACCCGACCCCCTAACTTGCCACATACAGCTTGCTATGTCACATGGTCAAAAACAAAAACCCAAATCCACATCCCTGATGTCAATTTTAAAACTTTGACTTGAGATGGTACGTGATCCCTTTCACTACTATAAAATTCCCGAGGAAGCTCAAAAGGCCACTCTACCGAAAGAAAGACTGCTCAAAGACTCTTGGTCAAGTCAGAGAGTGTCCTTCAAATTTCTCTTCGGGGCACATCGACTACAAATGTTGACCAACTCATTGCTGTACCTCGAGGGGGCATTTGTTGATACCAAAAATGTCACTTTGCCTTTTCAACCTCAAGAAAGCTATGTGAAGCCGCAGCCTACCATAAATAGGCAATGCTACTTCGAAAAAATCAAATCTTATCATAATCAAATAAAAACTGCAAGATCTTTCAAGACAGCCAATAGAGGAGTACACATGAAGTTTCAGGCCATTTCAAAATCGTTTGGCCTAACTTCACTCCTCCACAAGCTAAACAGGCCCTCCCGGCGGCGACAATGTCGAAAACATCAAATCTTTGATCAGAGCCTGTGGATGGTCTCAAAATACGGTCAAAAGGCTTCATGCCAAGTTTCAAGTCAAACCGACAATGTTTGATCCTACATCAACCCTCAAGCATCAGAATCAAGCCTCTCGGCGGCGAGAACCACTGAGGCCATAACTCATCAAAAGAGCACCTGGCTGATTTCAAAATGCTTACAAAGGGCACACGTCAAGTTTCAGGTCATTTCGACAATATTTGACCAAACTTTGACTCTTGGAAGCCAAATCAGGCCTCTAGGCGGCGAAGCTCCCGGAACGTTGGTTTCCAAATTGAAGCTAATAGATCATCTCAAAATGACTCCAATAGGCTCCCTGTCAAATTTCAGGTCAATCGGACATCGGTTGACCGCACATCTAAGTGCGACATTTTCCTCGCGATAAAATCAAGTCTACTGGCGACAGGACCCCACACGACTTCAAAACTCAAACAAAAGCCTATGGTTGGTCTTATTTATTGCTTAGGAGGCTTCACCTCAAATTTCAGGTCATTCCGACATCGTTGGCCCAATTTTGGCTTCCGACGGAAAATCGGCAGCTCTACGCGACAAAGTCTTCGGCTTTCCTGGAAAATTTGAAACTTTGCACCCCAAAATGCAAGGATTCTCATCAGATTTTCTACAGGAAAGTCAAGCCAATAAATGTACAAAAGAGTCAGGAAAAATATCGAAGAATAAAGAAGCAGAAAAAACCACGAAACAGCCGAAAATCGATGACCGAAGGGGAAAAATCCTCCAAGGGTCGCAAGCCCGCGACCCAGGCCCATGGTGTTGACACCAAAAATGTCACTTTGCCTCTTCAAGATCCAAAGAGCTACATGAAGTCGCAACCTGCCATAAATAGGCAATGCTGCTTCCAAAAATCAAATCTTGTCAGAATCAAACAAAAACTGCAAGATTCTTCAAGACAGCCAAAAGAGGAGTACACAAGAAGTTTCAGGCCATTTCAAAATCATTTGGCCTAACTTCGCTTCTCAGACAACCGAAAAGGAGCTCTCGGTGGCAAAAGCATCGGAGACACCAAATCTTCGATCAGGGCCGATGGATAGTCTCAAAATACTTCCAAAAGGCTCCACGTCAAATTCCGAGTCAAACCGACAACGTTTGACCCTACATCAACCCTCGAACAGCTAAATCAAGCCTCTCGGCGGCGAGAACCACCGAGGCCATTACTCATCAGATAGAGCAAATGGACGGCCTCAAAATGCTTATAAAGGGCTACACGTCAAATTTCAGGTCATTTCCACAACATTTGACCATAGTTTGACGCTCGGAAGACAAATCAGGCCTCTCGGCGGCAAAGCTCTCCGGGACCATGGTTTCCAAGACAGAGCCTATGGATCATCTTAAAATGACTCCAATAGGTTCCCTGTCAAATTTCAAGTCAATCGGACATCGGTTGACCGCACATCAAACCGCGACATCTTCATTGCGACAAAAAGTAAGTCTACTAGTGATAGGACCCCAAACGGCTTCAAAACTCAAACAAAAGCCTATGGTTGGTCTTATTTATTGCTCAGGAGGCTTCACACCAAATTTCAGGTCATTCTGACATCGTTTGACCCAGTTTCAGCTTCTGACGGAAAATCGGCAGCTCTGCGCGACAAAGTCTTCGGCTTTCTCAGGAAATTGGAAACTTTGCAAAATAAAATGCAAGGATTCTCATCAGGTTTCCTACAAAGAAATTAGGCCAATAAATGGCCAAAATGTCAAGGAAAAGTACAGGAGAAAAAAGAATAAAAAAATAGCAAAAACGGACGCAAAACGAGACACAAAAGGGGGAAAACCCCCCTAGGGTCGCAGGCCCCTGCGACCCTGGGCCAGGGTCGCCGGCGACCTTGGAACCTGGGGTCGCCGGGAAGGCCCCGGAAACCCCGGTTTTCGCCGTTTTTTCGCGATTCGAAAAGCCCAGCCTCTGATACTTTCCAAAATTCATGCTTTTGAGACACCAAGTCCTCTGACATCCGTCCAAAACACAGGTCAATCATCAAGAGTATCGAAAACAATATTGAACGCCACCCGGTCAACCAAAAAAAAGTGTGCTTTCTACCCGACCGATCGAGAAATCGACAGGACAGATGGCACCGACCCGTTGTTGGCAACAAACACCTGAAATTACATGGTCATCTGATGTCGATCTACGTGAAGATCTATCGATGATCATCGACAGAAGAATCCCAAAAGACGTGGCACGGCCCGCGACTCTTCAGCTGCTCGGCGACCACTTAATGCGATTAATTGACTAGCTTTATTACAGTCATTAATCCATTTCTTTGGACGGCCCAATCAGAAGCAAGCATTCGGGAGTTACAAGTCAAGAGATTCATGGCATTTAACCCATGAAACTCCTCCCATCATGGCGATTAAAGGCGATTAAATGCCCTCAATCTCCTCCGGCCAATCAGAAGCCAAGAAAAAGGAGTTACAAAATAAACAATTCAATTTTGTAACTCCTCCCTTTATGTAGCTTTATGACAATCAAGGCTCATAAACCCTCCTAAATGGCTACCTAAAAGCCTATAAATAGGAGAGCTCTCCAAGAAGAAAGGACAGCAGACAGATCATCAGAAAAAAGCACAAACACACAGACAGACAGAAGCACAGAAATCCAGAGAAAGGAAAAAGAGAGAAAACTCTGCGGAAGTTCTACACCGGCCACCGCAACAAGGTGACAAAAGTCCCTTGGGGGGTACCCCCCCCCCAAGGTCCTTGCCTTCTCCTGCCTCCAATGGCTTAGATGTGGCTTTTCAGCCCGTCTACTCGGCTTTTTATTGGACATAGGACCTCCTTTTGGTCTTTGTCCTCTAAAAACCTGAGGTTATAGCCAAGCCAAGCGAATCAATAGCATCCTCTGTTCTCATCTGCATGGATGATGGCGAAGCCCACATATGGCTTGCGACCGTCAATCTAAACGAGTCCCCCACAATCTCCTGAGAAGTTAGATCCTCCTTTTCTTGCTTTTCATTGTAGTTTGTATTTTTTTAAAAGAGACAAAAACCACAATTCTTGTCTTTCATTATTGATAAGGATTGTAAATCGGCTATAAACGCCAAAATCGGCTATAAACGCCAAAAATCGGCTATAAATGCCAAAATCGGCTATAAATGCCAAAAAAATCGCCTTTCACGGCAAACCAAGAAAAATGTCTCTTTTCTTAAATATATGTGCAATGGAAAATTTGAAAGAAGTTGATTTCCTTTTTACTTGCGAAGGTTGATCTCCGGATCACCACTTGCAATCCCAAGTAAAAATAGAAAATCTGGCACACCCACACAAAAAAAGAAATGTTGATGCACGCCCCTGCCCCCTGGTTACGAAAGGGTCGGAACCAAACGGACTCCCACGTCCGCCGACCTCGGTAGGAACTCGAGCATTTGGAGCGCGGTCCATCACATGGTCGCCGGCGACCATGGAAATCTAGGTCGCCGGATTTTCGCTAAAATGGCGTTTTTCCATCCCTTTTCGCATTTCGAGATGTTTGCCCCTGTGGTTTTCCAAAAATCTGACTTTCGAGGCACCAAATTTGTCGATCTTCGTCAACGTCACGAGTCCATCTTCGAGAGCATCAAATCATCATTGATCACCAACCGATAAACCAAGAAAGTTACTTTTTGCCCAATCGATCGAGAAATCAACATGACGGATAGCATCGGCCCGCTATTAGCAATCATTGTCTGTAGTTACATGATCATCCAATGTCGATCCGCATGAAGATCCATCGATGATCGTCGTAAGAAGAATTCCAAAAGACGCGGCACGGCCCGCGACTCTTCAACTGCCCAAGCGACCACTTAAGGCAGTTAATTGACTAGCTTTATGACAAGTTAATGCAGTCAATATTTCATTATTTTGGATTGCCCAATCAGAAGCAAGCAAAAGGAGTTACAAACCAAAGGTTTCATGACATTTAAACCTTGAAACTCCTCCCATCATGGCGATTAAAGGTGATTAAATGTCCTTAATTCTCCTCCGGCGAATCAGAAGCCAAGAAAAAGGAGTTACAAAATAAAGAAATAAATCTTGTAACTCCTCCCATTATATGGCTTTAAAGCCCATAAACTCTCCTTAATAGCTACCAAAGGCCTATAAATAGGAGAGCATTCCAAAGAAATCCAGATAAAAAAAATCGATCAGATCATCCAAATCTAGAAATACAAGAGAAATAAAAAAGAGAGAAAAACTCTTCTGAAGTTTTACACCGACCACTGCTACAAGGTGACAAAAGTCCCTTGGGGGGCACTCCCCCCCCCCTCCCAAGGTCCTTTGCCTCTTCCTTCTACTTCCAATGGCTTAGACGTGGCTTTTCAGCCCTCTACTTAGCTTTTTATTGGACATAGGACCTCCTATTGGTCTTTGTCCTCTAAAAATCTGAGGTTGAAGCCGAGCCAAGTGAATCAAGAGCATCCTCTGGTCTGATCTACATGGATGATGGCGAAGTCCACACCTGGCTTGCAACCGTCAATCTAAACGAGTCCCCCTCAATCTCCTGAGAAGTTAGATCCTCCTTTCCTTGCTTTTCATTGTAGTTTGTATTTTTCTAAATAGACAAAGAAATCACAACTCTTGTCTTTCACTATTGATAAGAATTGTAAATCGGCTATAAACACTAAAAATCGGCTATAAATGCCAAAAATCGCTTTTTACGGCAAAAATCGCCTTTCACGGCAAAACAAATGAAATCGCCTTTCACGGCATTTAAGAAACATGTTTCTTTTATTAAATATATGTGCAATGAAAACTTGAAAGAAGTTGATTTCCTTTTCTACTTGTGAAGGTCGATCTCCGGATCACCATTTTCAATTCCAAGTAGAGTAGAAACTTTGGCACACCCACCCAAAAAAGAAAAATGTTGATGCTTGTTTTTATCTTTCGGGCGCCAAAGGGTTTGATCAAATGGAATCTCACATCCGCCGACCTCGGTAGCGCCGAGCGAAATGCGTGTCCATCAATGAGAAACAATTTAACATATGTGAGGGATTTAGATTTCTAAGACATGAATCATATAAAGAATATTAGAAATGAAAGACAAAATATAAATTGTTTTACTTGCCTTAAGGTACTTGGAACCAAAATCAAGCTAAATGAAGCTCTATTGCCCAAACAAGCTCTAAAAGCCAAAAAACCCCAAACGCACAAGTCAAGAGACGACCCTACAATGGTGAAATAGCAGGAAATGAAGGAGGAGTACAACATGCATGCAGAAACAAATAGACTTCCTATAATTGATAAGAAGTAAGAGAAAGGAAAACGTCGTGAAATACTTATCGATGTAGAAGATGGGGAAGAGTTGGGGAAGGAGAAGACTTAGAGAAGATGAAGATGGAAAAGCTGTAGCTGAATCTCTGACATGCACTCTCCAAATTAGCATCAAGGGATTGAGAGGAAGAGATAAAGAAGGGGAAAATGGAAAGGGAGGGCTTCAGCTGGAAACGAGAAGAGAGAAAGGAATCGTTGGAAAGGGTTTGGTTCTAAAAAAAATGGAATTTTTGTACATGTTGCATGCAAGTCTAGGTTCAAGCGGTCAATATCAAACTAGGGCTTTTGGCTAGAAAAATGGGCCTGAATGGATCCGAATTGCTTGGGTCAAAACATGAAAATCGAAGTCATTGATATTCACTATGCACTGCACCCAAAACCCACAAAAATCTAAAGACACGCATAAAATCCAAAACACTCCAAAAGTCATAATCTACCTAGTTACTGGTCAACCCAACTAATTCTACCTAATCAAACTCAAATACATTCAAAACATCTATTAAGCAACTAATCTCAATAAATTATCTATTTATCGCAATTAAGGCGGGACGGGGTGTCATGAGATGAAGTGAAGGGGAGAGAAGAAGGATTTTAGGTTATAAAGAAGGTTTATGGGATTTACAAATAGAGAGCTGCTAAAGCCACAACCCAAGCTTCTTTTTCCACATTCCTTTTTTCAATGAATTTTATTAAAATTGATGTCAATCTACTAAAGAAGTAATAAAAAGAAATTAGACTACGAGGTTAGATTAAGTTAAATGATTTTTTTTAAATTGACATACCTTTTTTCCTATGCCAAAAATTCTCGATAAAGATTTATTAATGCAATTTAGAAGAATAAATTGATAAATAATTTTATAATTTATTTTAAAAATGGACTATCAACGTTAGGGGGGATATTTAAAAGAATATTTTGGGAAATTTTCAAAATAGTATAAGTATAAACCAAAATGAAATAATAAAATTAACAAAAAAAAATAATTAAATATTTTTATACCTAAAATTCTCCTTTTCAAAAATATTTCTCCCTTCTAGAAGTTGTATAAGGCCACATTTGTATTCTTGTTCAACTTTTAATCTACTAGTTTGGAAAATGGAGATGCCTAAGTCCCTCTTGTTTAAAGGAAATTACTGCACTTTGATGTTAATTTACTAAAGAAGTAATAAAAAGAAATTAGACTACGAGGTTAGATTAAGTTAAATGATTTTTTTTAAATTGACATACCTTTTTTCCTATGCCAAAAATTCTCGATAAAGATTTATTAATGCAATTTAGAAGAATAAATTGATAAATAATTTTATAATTTATTTTAAAAATGGACTATCAACGTTAGGGGGGATATTTAAAAGAATATTATGGGAAATTTTCAAAATAGTATAAGTATAAACCAAAATTAAAAAATAAAATTAGCAAAAAATAATATAATTAAATATTTTTATACCTAAAATTCTCCTTTTCAAAAATATTTCTCCCTTCTAGAAGTTGTATAAGGCCACATTTGTGTTCTTGTTCAACTTTTAATCTACTAGTTTGGAAAATAGAGATGCCTAAGTCGCTCTTGTTTAAAGGAAATTACTGCACTTTGAAGTTAATTTACTAAAGAAGTAATAAAAAGAAATTAGACTATGAGGTTAGATTAAGTTAAATGATTTTTTTTAAATTGACATACCTTTTTTCCTATGCCAAAAATTCTCGATAAAGATTTATTAATGCAATTTAGAAGAATAAATTGATAAATAATTTTATAATTTATTTTAAAAATGGACTATCAACATTAGGGGGGATATTTAAAAGAATATTATGGGGAATTTTCAAATAGTATAAGTATAAACCAAAATGAAAAAATAAAATTAAAAAAAAATAATATAATTAAATATTTTTATACCTAAAATTCTCCTTTTCAAAAATATTTCTCCCTTCTAGAAGTTGTATAAGGCCACATTTGTGTTCTTGTTCAACTTTTAATCTACTAGTTTGGAAAATGGAGATGCCTAAGTCCCTCTTGTTTAAAGGAAATTACTGCACTTTGACTTGGATCTAGGTTTAGGACTCTAGCTAAGTTCGTAAAAAAAATAAGAAAATAATAAATTTATCTTTTCTATTACATATGTACTCTATGATATATTATCTCATTAGTATATATACACATTAAAACACATGAATGAAAAGCATAAATGGAAGCGAAACCTTTAAAATGAAAATGGTTAAAGACTTCATCTATGTTTTGATATGAAGATGAGTGTTTAATTGAAATGGAAGAACATATCATATTTATAAGCTAAAGGAATAATAGATGATTGACAAGTGTCATTGTTGACACAAAAAATGTCACATTTTGCCTCTTTGACATCAAGAAGCTACATGAAGCCGATCCTACCACAAACAGGCAATACTACTTCAAGTATCAAATCTTGTCAAAATCAAACAAAAATTGCAAGATCTATCAAACAGCCAAAAGAAGAGCGCACAAGAAGTTTCGGGCCATTTCAACAATATTTGGCCCAACTTCACTCTTCCAGTAGCTGAACAGGAGCTCCCAGTGGTGACAACATCGAAGTAATCAGATCTTCGATCAGAGCCTATGGATGTCTCAAAGTACCTCCAAAAGACTCCATGTCAAGTTTCAGGTCAAACCGACAACAAGGGCCCCTACATCAACCCTCGAGTAGCAAAATCAAGCCTCTCGGCGGTGAGAACCACCGAAGCCATCACTCATCAAACAGAGCACATGGGTGACTTCAAAATGCTTCCAAAGAGTTAATTGTCAAGTTTCAGGTCATTTCGACTACATTTGGCCATATTTTGACTCTCGGAAGCCAAAGTAGGAAACTTGATGGCAAAGCTCCCCGAGACCATGATTTCCAAATCAAAGCTAATTTGATCATCTCAAAATGACTCCAATAGGTTCCCTGTCAAATCTCAGGTCAATTGGACATCGGTTGACCGTACATCAAAGCGCGGCATCTTCCTCACGACAAAATCAAGTCTACTGGCGATAGGACCCCCACACGGGTTCAAAACTCAAATAAAAACCTATGGTTGGTCTTATTTATTGATCAGGAGGCTTTATCTCAAATGTCAGGTCATTCGACATCATCTGTCCCAGTTTTGGCTTCTGACGGCAAATCGACAACTCTGCGCGACAAAGTCTTCGACTTTCCCGGAAAACTAGAAACTTTGAGCTCTGATATGCAAGGCTTCTCTTCAAGTTTTCTGCAAGGAAATCAGGCCAAAATGTGTACAAAAATGTCAGGAAAAATACCAAAGAAAAAAGAATCGGAGAAAACTAAAAAATGACCGACAACTGGTTACCAAAAGGGGAAAAACCCCCCATGGTCGCCGGCGACCCTGGAAATCTGGGTCACCGGATTTTCGCCGAAAGATCGTTTTCGATCCCTTTTCGTGTTTAGAGATGTCCGGCCCTGTGGTTTCTCCAAAATATGATTTTCGAGGCACGGGATCCGTCGATCTTCATCAACATCATAGATAGGCCTCGGAAATCATGGAATTGTCATCAATCTCTTCGACATCACGAACCAGACGACCAAGAAAGCACACTTTCAGCCCGATTGATCGAGAAATCGACAGGACCGATGGCACCGGCTCACTGGTAGCAATTATTGTTTGAAATTGCATGGTCGTCCGACATCGATCAACATGAAGATCTAGCGGCAATCATCGCAAAAGAATTCCAAAAGATGCGGTACGGCCCACGTCTCTTCAAGCGCCTTGGGGACCACTTAATGCAGTTAAATGTCCCATTTTATGACAAGTTAATGTGGTCATTAACTCATTATTTTGGACGACTCAATCAGAAGAAAGAAAAAAGGAGTTACAAGTCAGCCATAAACATGGCATTAAACCATGTAACTCCTCCCATCATGGAGCTTAAAGGCGATTAAAAGCCCTTAATTCTCTATTGGCCAATCAGAAGTCAAGAAAAAGGAGTTACAAGATAAAAAATTAAAAACTTGTAACTCCTCCCATCATGTGGCTTTAATACATTGAAAGCCATAAACCCCGCCATGGCCACCAAAGGCCTATAAAAGGGAGTCATTCCAAGAAGAACGGATCGGATCCCAAAAAATTGATCAGAAAAACTTACAGACAAGAGAAAACTCTGCCAAAGTTGCTACAACGACCTCTCCTCCACTGAAGAAGTTCTGCATCGACCACCACTAAAAGGTGACCAAAGTCCATTGGGGGTCACCCCCCAACGCCTTCTTCTTTTGTCTCCATGGCTTAGACGTGGCTTTTCAACCCGTCTACTTAGCTTTTTATTGGATATAAGACCTCCTCTTGGTCTTTATCCTCTAAAAATCTGAGGTTTAAGCCGAGCCAAGTGAATCAAGAGCACCCTCTATTCTCATCTGATAGATGATGGCGAAGTCTACATACGACTTGCGACCGTCAATCTAAAAGAGTCCCCACAATCTTCTGAGAAGTTAGATCCTCATTTTCTTCCTTTACATTGTATTTTGTATTATTTAAAGAGGCATAAAAAATCCCAACTCTTTTATTTCATTATTGATAAGAATTGTAAATCACCTTTCACCGCAGAAATCGCCTTTCATGGCAAACATCGCCTTTCACGGCAAAACAAAAGAAATCGCCTTTCGCGGCATTCAAAACAAACATATCTCTTTTCTTATATACGTGCAATGAAAAACTAGAATAAAAGTTGATTTCCTTTTCTACTTGCGCAGGTGGATCTCTGGACCATCATTTGTCAATTCTAAGTAGAGTAGAAAATCTGGCATACCCGTACAAAAAATGTTGATGCTCACTCTCGGCTCCGGTCATGAAAGGGTTGGACCTGACGGACTCTCACGTCTGCGGACCCCAGTGGCACCGCGAGCCGCAAAAAAAGCGAGTCCATCAGTCATCTATTCAATCACTATAAAAAACAAAGTTGTGACTCTACATATCACTCATCTAAACTGTCACACAAAAAAAGATGATAACAAATATCATGAAAAAAAAGTGATAGTTTAAAGATAGAAAGCATGATTGCTAAGATCGATCCAGTTCCGATAAAGGAAACTTGATTCCAAGTATCACTCATCTAAATTCTCACACTAAGAGGATGATAGCAAGTGCTAATAGAAATATAATAATTTGATTACAAACATCACTCATCTAAATTGTCACCCTAAAAAGATGATAACAAGTGTTAATAGAAAAAAAATAATTTGAGGATAGGAAGATAGAATTGAATGAATTAATTATACTACACGTGTAGTAGTGTGCTTGTGTTCAACCTGAACTTTACCCATTGATTTATTAGGATAAGGATGTCAATATAAACCCACCTTTGAAGTTATAATAGTAAGCTAAGTCACATTCAAGTTGAGTTGTAAGAGGGTCAAGGAATGTGGCAAATTAAGTTGGATTGGGAGGTCAAATATCATGTATTGGCTTAACTCCAATCCAATTAGGTTAGAAATAGTAACTCAAACCTACAAGAAATTAAGAAGGATCAACTTTAACTTTGAATCACCAAGTGGGTTCAAATTAGGTTAGTGGGTTGGAACAAAATTGCTACTCTTACCAAATGTTCCAAAACTTTCACCAATAACGGTAAAATAGTAATTTTATCAATGAGAACTCCTTTATTAATTATCACGACTTAATAGAGTCTATAAAAATTTACTCGCTGTAATTTCATAGGAAGGTGACCCCACACTCCTGATCCATACCTGTTGCCATCAACCCAATTTTATTTTTTATTTATAAGTTTTTAGTAATCTTGTGATAGTTATTTATTGGGTCTACATGAAAATAACCTGGGACCAACCCATTGCAATTGACCCAATTGTATTTTAACTTGACTTATTTTATTCATTCATTTGCTACCATTCGATTGACCAAGCATAAACAATATCTCAGATGTAATGATTGTGATAAATCCCAAATCAACATATTTTTTTTGTAATTTATCTACAAATATAAATGATTGTGATCATTTTCAAATATTGTTATATATTATATACTCTAGTTGCTGGTTTGACCGAACTCCATTTTTTTTATAGCACAAACACTCGTATCCATTTCTCTCGACCATTTAAAGTTAAGACCAATTTACTCCATGATTAAGTAACTTTTACTTTAAACCAAAGAGGATTTTACAGGAAAAAACACTTAATTCGGACGTATTACGCAATCAAACACTTTAGCAAGTGGGGCACCAATTAAAACAATTGGGCCCAATTTTCAATTTTTTTTTTTACCAAAAGAGCACATCATCAGCGCCGACCTTATTTACACTGAATAAGGCCGGCGATGACCCTGTCTGCGACCCATATTAGGGCTTATATCCCTGGTTTTGCTCATTTTTATATTCTTTGGCAAGTTGGACTGGAGCCAGGAGCCCAACTGGGCTTGACTTCGACAATAGGCGAGCTTTGATCATATTGAGTACTTGAAATATGTGTGTACTTGACATGTGTAAATTATATTAATTTAAGCCATAGTTCTATGATCCATGTGTACTTTGACTTGTGTAATGTATATTCATTTGTGCCCTACTTCTTAGTATTGTATTGAGATTCAAAACTGAATCTACGCGTTTTAATTACTTCATGTACAATCCAAATCTTTTCACATTTGATATGGTTTGAATCTGGATATGAAAAATAGATCTACCATATAAGCATACCCAAATTCAGATAATGAATTAATGTAAATTTAGCATATTGATGAAATTGAACTTATGATCCACACTCTAGGAGGGTCATTCCACAGCTTGTCTTTGTTCAACATAAACGAAGGCAAATTCTGCAGCAATAAAGAGAAAATTAATATCAACCACTTATAATCAACTTCAGTAAGGACTAAGGAAAAAAATCATCCAATAATGGAGGCTACATCCAACTTTATTTTTAAAGAAATAATAATTCAAATTCCCAAAGTTACTTTTCTACAATTCTTTTAGGAAGGTAGTCAGAGAGGACCGGAATTACTCAAAACCAAGTGTTTCTAAATGCATCATGATTGGGCTATTCAGCTGGCGTGGTTTAAGAAGGTAAAAAACAATGAAGCTGCCATCCGTCAGCATCATTTCCACAAACTCTTTACTTTGGAGGTTGATGTTCTCTGAGTAGCAACTCCTTGCCCGCGATTCCATTGCCTCAATTTCACGAAGGCAGTGTACTAAGGAGCATCGATTGACGAGTTGTCTCATACAAGCCAATTTTTTTGGTTCTCCATGCGCTGGAGCCTAGGATTGTGACGGTGATAAGGACCAATTGAGATGACTCTCGGCTCATGGGCTTCATTATCACCTTGGCGATGTTGTTGGGGAACTATGGGGATCTTTGGGATCCTGCGCTCGTTTGAATGCACTAGTCCATCGCATTTTTCATTAATCGATCGAGCCCAATCATTGTAACGAGGACCATCATAAGACTCATCAGCATCTTTTATCTCAATGACTACATCAACTTCTTTTCCTCTGCTAGTAGAAGCTTCTCCGGCGTTGCTCATCTCAACTATCTTCATCTCCCTGCTTGGGAGTAGGAAACTCATTTGCATAAGCCATTGTAGCCTCTATTACTGGATCTTCTTCCTCTTTGGCAGTGGAGCCTCATGTTCAATAAATAAGAGAAATTTACGTCAAGAAATGGTCCAATATAGTGATGGCCATGTTGCATGCTAAATACGCTACATAGAGATCCACTAATCAAAACAAACATTAATTATAGTTATGAACATTAAACTATCTTAGAAAGGCTTTGATTGGATTCTCCTTCGTCCAAAATTGAACCTTTTTTTTTAATTATAGGCTCCTTTTGATGGCATTGATTTCAAGAAAGGAATCTCTAGAATACATTAGGCTACAAAGATTTCCATTTCAATTACTTTGTTCAATCATCAAAGAGGGTACAAAGATTGATCAGTAACTATATATTATTACCATATAGTTATGTACACCCCCCCCCCCCCCCCCTCTCTCTCTATATATAATCATTTTCTTTTTTTTAAGTTAAACTTGAACATTTTAATATACTATGGAAAGAGGACAAAAGATTAATTAACCAATAGGCAAGAAATTCCAAATATAGATGACTAGTGTGTGTGTGTTTGTTTTTAAATCATCTGATGGTGTTGTACTACTTTTAAAGATGTAATTTGAAGTTGTTAATCCAGTGGGTGGACTCACCTTGTGGATGAGTTGT
Source organism: Litsea cubeba (assembly GCA_012931725.1). Taxonomy (NCBI): domain Eukaryota; kingdom Viridiplantae; phylum Streptophyta; class Magnoliopsida; order Laurales; family Lauraceae; genus Litsea; species Litsea cubeba. The sequence goes on along the minus strand of CM022951.1, from coordinate 21,155,835 downwards.
AGCCTAGAATTGCAATGATCAGATATTGTAGCTATTTATCCTATGTACTTTTGACCTTGTTTAAGTTAACGGGTATAGATCGTCAATCTGATAAACCATCATCTTTTGATGAGATTTATCAGATGAAGCTACTGCCAAGTAGGTTCTCAATCCCCATTGCTTTGGCCTTTGAGAGAGTTTGAGTTGTGGCTATAGTTAATTTGTGTGTGGCGCATCAAGCGGACCACATAGATTATGAACATGGTACACAAAAACCATTTTACCCTGTGTTCCAGGCTTCCAGCTTCAATCCATATTAGGGGCCAAAGAAGAGAAGAATGAGCAAAAATAGGGATATGAGCCCTATTATAGGTCGCAGACAGGGTCATCGCCGACCTTATACAGTGTAAATAAGGTCGGCGCCGACCTTATTCAAGTGTAAACAAGGTCGGCGCCGACGATGTGCTCTTTTGGTAAAAAAAAAAAAAAATCAGGCCCAATTGCACTAATTGGTGTCCCACTTGCTAAAGTGGTTGATTGCGTAACACGTCCGGATTAAGTGTTTTTTCCGGTAAAATCCTCTTAACTACAGAATCTTTCACCCCTCACGGTATATCAAGACTGATAGGTGTAAGGCTGAATAGGTATATAAAACCTTGTCAAACCCATTACTTGGACGATGTGGGATGTGGGACTTTTCCTAATATTAGAATGCCCATCGGTTAGTAATGCCATCGTGACAGACGGAGATACAGAAGGCAAACAACATATGTAGGTACAATTTGCTACAAAGCTAATCACATTAGAAGATGATCATATAACCAAGGATATCATGTCAAGTACATTTTAGTTTCAAGAGCCCCCTTTAAGTGTCACAATAAAGTCCCCTTTAAAGTAAGCAACAGTTATGATCCTCATTCCACTCATAACTCATATTTGTCTCCAAGTTTGAAGTATCAAAGAACCAAATTGAAGAAAATTATGATGAGCAGGTTTCTAAAAAACTGAATAGAATTCCCAAAAGCCTCTTCCCACACCACCACAAAGATAGAGTTGCTCTGATAGTATCCACTAGGTCGATCTAATATCCTCATAATAGTCCTGTTCATAATTATAATTCAGGGTGCTTTCTCAAATGACAAGAAACTAACAAAAAGGAATTCTCTAAGCTCACAGAATTATTCAAAGTTTATCTTCAATATCGAGCAAATAGAAGTTTTAAACACTTCCTTTCTTTTGCATACATGTAGTGTGCTATGGGTGACTAGAATACCTAGTCTCTTCACCAGCACCAAAATTAAATGAAACCATTAGAGTAGGCTAGTTTTATGGCCTATTTTTATTGCAATCGCAAAGAAAGAATATATATATGGCCTTAATTTTTTAGCTTAGTGGCCCTACTTTTAGATGTCCAAAAGGCTCCACTCCCAAGAGGGGCATTTTGCAGACCAGGAAAAAACCCAAGGCCACTTGTAAAGAACCGAGTAAAATCAGAGTTGGCCCTTGGAGATAACCTCAAGAGAAAATATATTTTAGCACATCGATCTTTTCATAAGGAGCTTTTCAAAGAAACATCACAATAGAAAATCCAACGAAGAAAACAAGGATGGGGGCTTGTGCCCACACTAAATTTATATGATTTACTTACTACGAGAAAAAGCATCTCTATCATTACAATCTATTCATTGAAAGCTTTCCAAATGGCAGATAATACTGGACTTTAGAATTCAATTGCGCAGATGTGGAGACCCTGTCCACGCACAACACAATGGCCCGGGCAGCCCCATTTTAAGTGAAAATGACTTATGTTCAAGGGAAAATCATACTAAATGTCTAACAAAGCTTGTAAAAAGTGGTCTCCAGCATGTCCAAAAGAATCCATTCAACCCCATTATGGGCTCTTAAGTTTTTAAGAGCATTCCAATCCATCCAAAGCTTCGGGAAGACTATGAACTAGGAAGCTTTCAACTTCAAGTTGTGCCTTCGAGATAGATTGTGTAGATCTTGAGGGCTAATAAATATGGATTTGGCATCCTCTGCCCACCACACCAAGCTTTAAATGAAAATACACTAAAAAAGAACTGCTTCACTTCAACTTTTTGATCTCTATGCTTTTTCCTTTTTGTTAAATTGAAAGTTCGTATTTTCAGGCATGGGTGGAGTGGCAAATGGTAAGGGGAAAAATAAGGATTGGTACGTTAAAATTCGAAGTAGATGGAGCTGCAACCGGGGATGGCAAGTATAAGTGTCGTGCTTCGCGCTGTGTATGCTGATGTGATGGATTCAAACGAGTTGGAAGCTTTGGCAATTCTTGAAGCTCTACAAATTTTTTATTGCCATTTTGTCTCCAAGTTTATTATTGAGAGCAATCCAATGAATGCAGTAGCGTGAGTGTCGTTTTCTATGGCCTATCCTTGCATATTTCACTTTCACTTAAATGAGACTAAATTTTTGGCTTCTCAGATTCAAGTTGAGTTTAAGCACTGTGGGGTGATCAGCTAATGTTCTTGCGGATTATATGGCTCAATCAGGAGTGAATAGATCTTCTCCCCTTTTTCGTTCTTTCTTGATTTTGTTTTTCCCTTGTTGGTTGCTTTGGTATAACTCTTTTATACCTTTTTAGCCCTTCTGTCTTTTTTTGAGGTATTTTTTTCCTCTGTTTGCTCTTTTTTCTTCAATGAAATGCTTAGTTAGTGATAGAAAAAGAGTTGGTATATGCAGGCAGCAAGACATGCAGTATGGAAATTTCACATTAATCTTGTCGTCATTTTGCTTTGAAAACTTAAGTTTAATTTGTTGCTGCTTCCTCTTCCAAACCTAGGTGAACACAAGTGGTTTGGCTCACTTTTTTTTCTAAGCAGTGGAGTCATAAGGGAGCTTATATATTTGTAAAAGAGGCGTCTCATCAACCTTCTACAAACTAACTGGATTCTTATCTTTCACTTTCTGACAGGGGAGCCTAATTATCCCATAAGAGTGAAGCAGGTATTACTGATGTGATTAAAAGTTTCCAATGTTGATTGATTGATCATGCTAAGGATCTGGATAGGTCTTTAGGTAGCAACAATAGCCTTCTACAAAGCATCCTTTGCTAATGTAATCAGAACTATGGTCATGTAATCCACTTATCCTTTTCTCATGCATTCGAAGAGTTAGAGATGCGATCCAACCTAAATCAGCCTAATTGTTATGTTACCAACTCAAAATAAGGATAGTGCTCAATGGTTGCTTCCAACAAAAACAACTTATGCTTCCGCAACTGTGAATTAAACTTCTTCCAACTGGCACTTAAACTCAAAACCAGGGAAATCATAAACTTGTGGATCTCCCAACGAAATTTCTTGTAATTGCCAAGAGAAGCATCTAAATTCAAAACTGCTTAATGGTAAATTGGGTTTCCTCGGAAATATCATAAAACTACAATATCTCTGCAACCATGAAATGGGTCATTCAGAGCACTCTGGAAAAATGGATTCAGATGCAAGACCCAAGGCATAAAAAATTTGTTTTAAAATCTAAGAACTGAAATGAGAGTAATAACTGGAAAGAACATTATTGCAGGGCTAAAGATCAAATTGTCATTGTTGCAAACATCGTTTGATAAAAAGAAAAATGTGTACATTCTTCCACATAATTGAAAACAAAGATTCCATATATAACACATATTCAAATCCATTAAGAACATCACAATTACAAAAAGTAGCAATCCAAAATCAATCCTGTAGCCTAAATCTGCACAATGGGCAGGAATTGCATCGTTTTAGCCAAGTGGTGATGCAGTCCTGGTGAAAAACATGCATGCAGGGCAACTCCATACCATCGATCAGGCCATCTAAACAAATTGTGCAGAGATGACCTGTCGTCTCTTCTTCTTCTTTGAATTTCTTGGTCTTTAGTTTCTCGATTGCCGCTGTTGTCGCAGGAAGTGTGGTAAACCCTCTTTGCTCAGCTAATGAGACTGATTCCTGCAGCAATGCATCTAGCTGATCCGATTGTCTTGCGCTGCCACCGACAATCACACCTACATCCGATGTCAGGGACTGGGATTGCTCTGATCGTCTATGTCGGCCATTCAACCCTGTGATTGCGATTGTGATTAGCGAAAGGTCACCAACGAACACCAGCGACTCATCTAATCGTGATCTGCTATAAGACATCTGTGGTTGTGGTTGTGGTTGTGGCTGCAATTGCATCACCCCATGTGACGCCTCGGCTTGTGATTGAAAGACCGTTACAAGATCAATCTCAGCATAGATTACGATCTCCTTTGTGGGCAGGCGCATGACCCTTTTTGAGATGTTGTAAACATAATCCAACAGGTCTTTTTTTGAATCTTCAGCGACATCAAAAGCTCCCATATGATGGAGAGCGTTGGTAACACCCAATTCGCATTTGTTAAAGAAGCCAGAGCTTAGGCGATAGCGAGAGCCGAAGCGAAAGACATAGCCATCACTGACCAAGAATCTGTTGCATGAGCGAGAAATCTCAGTCTCTTCCACAGAACCCATCCATGCAGCTTTCCTTCTCAACTCAATTTCCAGAATCACCTTTGCCTCTTCGTTTCTTTGCAACTCCACTGATGAAACGCACTTGAGGCGATCAAACATCTGCATTGCCATTGACAATGACATTGGCATTTCCATTGCAATTGCAATTCTTGGACTCTGCAATCTCCTTCTTGTACAAAAGATTTTTACTGGTGATTTGTATCAGCAGCCGAAGAAAGAAGAACACTTTGAATCTATCTCTCAAGTTGAGAAAAGAAACCCTCTCTTTGATTTTTTGTTTAGAAGTGGAATGAAAGCGAAGATCTGTATTGAACTTGGAAGACTTGGTAATTAAGAAAGTTTCGGCTGTGGCCTGTGGGTATATATGAGTTTAGATTTCTCATCACTTTCTATTTCTGAAAGCTTTGTTGGACATTGCAACGGTCAGATTATCTAACTGACAGTTCTAACCAGACCAGGACTCCACACAGAATTTGTTGTTTCGTTGCATTACGTCATAGTGGGGCCCAATTCATGATCCATCCAGATGGGCCACACACAGGACCGTCCTTAGTTACCCTGATCCCATATTTTAACACCCATCAAAATGGACTGCATTGTTGGATCGATGGTCCATTTTACTTTAACCGGTGAAAACTTGTGGTAGTTAATCAAGGGGTTACGTTGATCAGGTGGGCCCCGAATTTGATACACAGATGGGGCCCATCCAGATCTTGCAGACCCACACAACCCCTTCTCCAGGTGGGGGCCCACAGAAAAAAGGTGTGGAAGGGTTGCTCCTATATATATATATATAATATACTAAAAAAAAACCAAGCGGAGACTGAACCGTTGGATCGAGTGAAGTATTTTTCATATTATTATCAAACTATTGAACTTGTGGGCCATGGATAAACGAGTAATTAGGATGATCCAATGGCATCCAGATTTCAAAAGGATAGGACCCAACAAGACCTTTCAATCCAATGGCACCCATCCTAAGGTGAGACCCATATTGATGCAAAACCAACGCTATATATATGGGCCCTATCCTGGCACATTTGCTTTGTAAGGAGCTTTTATGCAAGGTAGATGGATGGGGCTCACATGGGGCCCATTGATGATGGTACCAAAGGGATCCCATGGGTCGGGCCCAAATATCAAAATTTTGGTTCCATCCCATGCCTCCAACCCTTTAATCCTTGCCCCCTCAAATATATATAACACACACTAGTGACAAGTCCATTTGGATGGGTACAAAAACACTAGTTCCTCTGGACTTAGCACCCACCCAAATAACATGTGCAGTCCGGCCTATGGGCCCCTGGACCTTTTATGATCAACTTAAGCCCTGTTATATGGAATGAGCTCTTTTTGCCTTCAACTAATCTCATATAGAGTCTTAGGTCTTAATCTTTGAAAAGGATAGGGCTCCGCACAAGCTTATATAGGTTCAATCGGATTAAATGGGTTGACCTCCATTTGCATGTGGGTAGAGTTGGGTTGACATACATGGGGTGTGTGTTCACCTGTAGTTGGGTAACATTTATAGGGTTAGAGTCTAGAGAGTACATTTCATCCTTGATTGCAAGGATCCTAAAGTTTTTGAGCTCATGAAAATGCTGAGCCAGAACTTGGTTGTCTTGATCTCTCGAGATATTTTAGCCCATGGGAAAGTGAGGCAACCTCAAGTTCTTGATCTTTGATGTCCTTGAGCTCACACAAGCACTGAGTTGGATCTCAGGGTCATGCTGAAATATCGAGCATTTTTCCTCTTTGGATTTGACCAAAATAGGGGAATCTTGCTTCTGGGTTTACTTGCAATCTTGGGATCCACTCTGGCCAATTGTGGCTTTAAAATTGGGATGTAACATTTGTTTTTACAAGTGCAATGTTACACATGTGAAACACATTATTATCTTTATCTAAATTATCATTATAACAAATTATTTAAATCTTGGGATCATTGGCTTTTGTGGGCTTCCAATATAAAAAATTATTTAAATTCGTAGCTCATTTTCTATTTTATTTGGAGATAACTCCAGCTATGTTTTTAGAAATTTTGCTTACAAAACACTTATTTTTAACCATGCTAACATGTTCTCCAATCCTTTCCATAGGAAAAAATAAATAAAATAAAATCTTTTTTTGTAAAATAATGCCATACAAGACCTCAACGTCCTGAATCATGAATGGGGACCCACAGAAGTGTAAAAAATTAAATCCATGCCTTGACACCTTTTCACAAATTACTCAGAATCCATTATATATATATATATATATAGAGCAAGGCTCTCCTAAGCTTAAGCTTATGATAGGATTCCGTAAGCTAACGCTTACTGTGGCCCATCCTTGATCCATCCAAATGGACCAAACATACGACCCCCTTAAATTGCACAAGCCCACCAACTTTTGGTCAAATCCGAATTTACTAGACTGTTGGATCGACTATGTACCAATCCGAATAGACCGTTGACCATTAAACTTTTGATGTCCAGATGGAGATGATAGAAACCACGATTGAGGCTGATTTTTTGTAGGAAGGAGGGTCCCAGGGAGTCCTTGAAATCCCCCCACCCCCATCCCCATATGGGTCCCCAAGTGGGCTCCACTTGGACCCCATAGACTTGCGCATGCAAGGAGAGAACCCGCACAGCTAGGGAGTGGAACTCACACATGTGAAGGTGGGGGTGCCTTCTTCAAGTTGAGGTTTGAAAATCTTGATGTCTAAATGACCTTATTCATGTACTTTTCACAATTCATTTATGCATGTGATGCACAAACAAGCATAAAAAGATGTGATAATGCAAAACTGGTCATGGAAATCATTTACATACGTAAATGATGGCAAACAAACGATCCCGCAAAGTTTTACAGGCAAATACATGCTTGGATTATAAAAGCCCTCAAAAGGCTGAAATTCAATGGCAACGAACGTCCGCACTTAGCACCTAGAGAGTTCAAAGCAGAAATCTGTTGCCAACATGTTAAAGAGTTTCACAAGCTCTCATTAGACTTGACTGATGGCAACAAACCTTATGGATCACCAAGGCCAGTGCTGAAATGAATAAGAAAAATCTTTGATTGGTATAACAAGTCTTTGAAGGCCAGATTTTATGACAATGATTATCTTTTAAGAGTGCAAAAAGTTAAACTGATTCTCCAAAGTCTTTTCTGAGCTTTGAGTTTCTAAGTTTGTGGTTCTACAAGAAAATATCAAAGTGCTCTGACTTGATAAAAGATTTCGATTCCCCATAAGGACTTTTCCAAGGCATGCGAGTTTTAGAACATATGGACATGCAACAATTCCCCCAAAAGTCAAGAGACCTATCCCTTACTATGACTCCCCAATAGACCTTTTTAGGCTGTGTTTTAATGGATACATCAAGCATACATCGTCGTCGACATCTTCAAAGCCTTGTCCCAATTATCTTGGGGACATCAAGCACACATCATTTTCCTAGAAGCAAAATCATAAAGGTTATTCAAACCGCAAGCTAATCGTGCCATAGTTACATACAACCTATTAACTTACAATTACGCCCTCTGGTAACATTACAAAAAAATTTGCCCCCTCATTGGATATCATTACGCATCACATTTTTCTCCTGCCGTAGGTCTTTTAGAATAACCATAAGTTAATCATAATAGAGGAAGGAGATGTAAGAGGCACCTAATTAACATTTCGGATACAATGCGCTACAAAGGCAACCACAATACAACTTGATCATCATATAACCAAGGATATCGTGTCAAATAGAAATGGAGTTTCAAGAGCTTCCTTGGTGTCAAGGTAGATTCCGCTTCGAACTAAGCACCAATTAGTTCCACTCGCAACTCTCATTTCTCTGCAAGTTCTAAGCATCGAATCAAATTGGAGAAAATGAAGATGAGCAGGTTTCTGATAAACTCATGTTGGAAACATATACTCAGCGTGTGACAATACTCACATGTTTATAAATGTGGGTCTTGTGCTATAAAATAATGAATATTTGGAAAAGAAATTCCATTTCTTATTTGAGATTGACATGTCAACCCATTACAAAGTAGAATGTAAAAAGTTAAAATAAAAAAAGAAAAAAAATCTTTGTCTAATGAAGCAGTTTTCTATAATAAATATTTTTCTGAATTCCAATCACAGAAAGAATTGCAGCACTAACCTGCTAGTATATGTTTAATGACTATGGTAACACAATAATTGCTACAACATGGAAGATTATACAAGTTTTATTTATGTTTACAAAATTGCATGGCTTTGGTGGACTCAATTGTTCTTACAATTTCTGGAATAGGTTGAAGAAAGTCTTGATTGGGTAGCCTGAAAGAAATCAAAAGATGCTGCCGTTGGTCCTAGTGATGGTCGTCTGGTAGCAGTTGGGGAATCAGATAGCAGTGGCTCGTACACTGGGTTTCGGCTTTTCGGTTGTGTTATGGATAACACAGCAGTATCCTTCTCCATGGATCTTTTCTGTGGCTCCACATTACCCAAAGATAAGATGGGTCCACGTAAACGCTCCGCCTGCTGTAGTTTGTTGATGGCACTTGATCTATATGTATAGCGGAAGTACTTAAGAGCTAACACTGGGCCCATCCCTACAGCCACCATAAGCTGAAATATAATGGATATCAGTAAGTACTGTACAATCAAACTACTCTAAAATGCAAAAAGGGAAGAGAACGGTCTGAAGTAACTCACAAGCATGGTAAACCAATAGGAAGGCTGTACACAAAGACGGAACATGATAGTGTACATCCCAGCTGATGGCAGGGCACTCATGATGCAATTGATGACATAAAACGCAGCCAAATTCCCCCATATTGCAAGGTGTTGCAATATTGTGAAGGAACTGCATATGCAGGAAGAAGAAAATTAGGTGGTGTTCTATATATCTTGTGAATTTTTTTAGTACAAATGATATCAATTATAATGACCCATGATACATACTTTGTCTCCAATGCTACAACGAAAGCCTGCAGCCAAATACAGCCGGAGAGTGCAACCATAGACAGCTCTTCTTTTTCACTTTTCTCATCAGCATAGACATGTATGCAGATTATGAATACAACAAGTGCCTGCAAATGACGTGATTTCTCTTAGAACACAAGTAGAAAAGAAGGAACCCGTGCAGAGGTAGAGTGCAGCATGTGCAATATATCTTGAGTAGAAGGTCTTAAGAGTGATTCTAGGAAAGAGGAGAAAGAAATCGAGGAGAAGAAGATTTGGTACACAAAACACTCAGAAATCAACTGACTGACTCAGAATAACACAACCACAACAGAATGACATCCTTGCATATTTGCTGACTATCATTAACGATGATAAGAAAATTCTTCTATATCCGCTGGCAAAATTGGTAATATTTATAATGACTTTGTTCATCAAAATGAAACAGTTCATTACCGACAAATTCTATGAAGTTATGTGGATGTGATTAAATACAGTCATTTTATAACATTCCAGTTACAGTACTCCACATGACTACATGGAATGGATAAAAATATATAGGATAAATTCAACTCAGACTCGACAGATTTATTAATTCTTGATCCAAAGAAGGCAAGATGTGTTATCATAAGTTAGAAGATAACTTGTTTATTTCTTAATGAAGTGAGTAACTCAAGGCCATCTTTCAGCACACCTGTTGCAACCAGGGCAGCTCCTGCTTTAGGGGGAGTTTAGAGATATATGAAAAATAAGTAATATTAGGGTTTTGGTTTCTTTTTAACTTGATACTTGCCAAAGGGGGTAGCCAGATGCCGTCTTCAGCGTATGAAAGCAGGGCTAGAAATATTCACGCTCTTGCTTGAGGGGGAGTGCAGAGATGAATGAAAACTAAGTAATACTTCCATCTCAGTTTCCTTGTAATTATGATAGTTGTCAAAGGGGGGTTAGTTGAAATGAATTTAAGTTGTCTAGGGGATTTGGTTGTAAGTTATATGCAACTCCAGTACAATGAGGTGGTGTGGTCAACTATTGTGACCTGGCTTTACATACAAAACTTCTCATTTTTTCTTCTCTTCATTCTTTTTCCTTCTAATTTCCCTTCCTTTTATTCACTTCATTTAAATTTATTTTTCCCTTGAAAATAACTATATGTTAATTAATATCTTTGTGATAGTCAAAAACCATGCTACAGTATTCCAAAAGGTTTAAACATTCAGCTGGCTTTCCATCTGTTTGAATTCCTAAAAGTAAATTTTTAATCAAATTCACAATCCATATGATACAACTCTTGAACTAATGCGAGAATTAACTTGTAACAGTAGGTACAATTGTAAAGAGCATGAACATAAAAATCAGATGAACAGATGAAACCACTCACATGGAATAAGGAGCGCCCAAACCATCCAGCAAACGTGCTTGGATTCAAAAGCCTAGTTTAAAGAGTGACACTATGTTAATTCGAATGGCTGTGGAGAACCTGTGAAGCTGAGGTAGAATAGCATCTAGTATGATGTGCTAATAAATGAAGTGCGTGTAGAGACTGAAAAAAAATGCATCTAGATGCAACCTCATCCGAAGATTGAAAACAAGAAAGAAAAGAAGTTGTACTCACCCCAAGGACAGCACTATACAGTCCAATTCACACCAATATAACAATCCAGCAACAGCGGAAGGAAATCAGTCAAACAACATCAAAACTTCATCTCATAGTGAAGAAATCACCCATAATTACTGTTACATGGTAAGGAGTTGGACTTATTCGTAAATAATTAAGTTTCAAGGGGTTTTTACACAATTGTTAGAAATCACAATTTTTTTTCTTTTTTTTTTAGACAATTTCTGGAAGTTAAAGAAATTAATATATTGAGATGGTCGCCAACTTGACATTGAGTTCATCAAGCAGGGGAGGATGCGATTGACAATGATGCTCATGAAGATTACATAATTGGGCAAGCAATGGATTAAATGGAAGCTTACGATATAAGTAGCTGGAGTTCGAACTCAAGTATGAATTATTTAGATCTGCTAGAAGCTCAAAATGGTCTTAAATATGTTGAGAACCACTTACTCTAGAAGCTTAAGCTGATAGAGAACGACGTAACAAATGTATATCACAATTCACAACCCCCACCCCGCGCGCGCGGGGCCTCCACATGGGAACATGCACATAACACCCTCCGTGGGAGAATACAAGGCAGGGAATCACACCCTTCGTGGGAGAATACAAGGCACAACAGTCCCAGGAACTCGAACACTCGACCTCTCGCTTTGATACCATGTTGACAACCGCTTACTCCAAAAGCTTAAACTGATAGTGAATGACGTAACATATTTCACAATTCACAACATAATATACCAACACGACAGTTTTGTGGAAGTAGAATACCGCAGGGGTTATAGCAGTTAAAAGAACTCGTGCAGAAATATAGCACAGTTTTTTGGGGCTAGGTTATCATAACCCTAATCTTTGATCGTCTAAGGGTATCCTTCAAAGGGGCGGTTTGCATTTCACCCAGGAGTGGGCCATGTGGGCCCCACAACCATGAACGTCACGTTTTGTGGATGTGACCACTAGGCAGCCTCCCTTTTATTTGACATTTTATCGTTTGTTTTGAGTAATTTTTTTTCCATAAAGGATTGTATATCTTAGGGACCCACAAGTTTAAAGGTTATGATATGTGGTTTTGATGAAAGTAGAATTTTATGAGAGTTTGTACTTTGTACCCCACATATGTCATGCTATGTTTGGCTGTGATTGCATTGGCTGTGAACGGGGGCCCACCTCCACTCTCGTTTCTCATCACACCATTTCTAGATAGGCTTATACATATAGCCTAGAGATAGGGGCCTCAAAAGTAGGAGTTTCACTTAGAATCACTCTACTTTGCCGCTGATCTATTGGTTTTATTCATCACCAAAAACAAGGTGGCATTCTTTCTCTCAAGCCGTATTGGGGTTGAGGGAGGTGTCGGCCTCTCTAAATGCAGTGACTGGGGTTGGCTGGGTCTTCGACTTCAACTGCATCTATGCTACCCAAACAATCGTATGCAATCCTAGAGCTTTATATTTACTTATATATTTGTTTACTTATTTATTTACTATTCATTTATTTGCAATCAATTCATTTGTTAGGTGCACTCCGATTCTAGTGAATTTTGTACTAACGCCAGATCACTAGAGGGCATGTAGCACGAGCGGGTTGGATTTATATGAAGTAGAAGCGTGCTCCCACTATCACGGTGGGAACTAAAAATTGTTTCAAATCTCAAGCAGCGAAACTTAAATAGAGGGAAAAATGCTATATTGCCCATGCACCATAAGTTGCTTCTTATTAAAAGCATCATGCAAACTAAACAAGCAATATTTTTGGACATTAATTTATCAAATGTGTCAATCCAAGGGTCCTGCACGCATTGGATCGATCAAACCTCCATATATAAACTTTAGTCATAGTTAGCAGATAATGGATCAATATGGTCCTCATAAAATCTCAGTATTATACTCCTGCATATCACCATATGACAGTCATGTTATTCCTGTTTGATGTAGGACAGTCCCATGACCTGGGCCCAGCCCATAAACACAACTAGACCTATTACTTAATTAGTAGTTTAATATATTTGGTAGTCATTAAATAAGGGGATCTGGTTTTATTTGAAATTGTTTTAGAAAAAAAATTAGAGGATTTAATTCTTTAGATAATATTTAGTTTCCTTTCAAGTGTCCTACTTATCCTATATATTTGGTAATCCCTTCGTTGGGAAGGTTCTTATAATTATTGAATAGACAATTCTGGATTTCCATTTGTGAGTGCCTCTCAGTCAAAGAGTGCTAGTGTGCATGGAATCCCCCACAACCATATCCCTTTGAATCCTTCAAGTATTCAGCCAAGCACGGCCTTGGATCCTGGTCTGTGTCAATTGGTATCAAACCCACTGCTTTTGCCCAAGGTCATCAATCAGAGATCGAGGGATCCGGTGCGATCTGCCAAGCCATTGCAACTGGTCTGCTGGAGAGAGAGAGAGAGAGAGAGAGAGAGAGAGAGAGAGAGAGAGAGAGAGAGAAGTATCTGCGGATGAGAAGAATGGAGAATTGCCTTTCTGGCTTGAGGAAGCAACCATTCCACACTCGCTGTTCCCGAAGAAGATCCGCATTCAATTCTCTTGCTAGTGGTTGCAGAAGGTGATTAATAAAAAAAAAAAATTCCCAACAGCACATCTGACCCTAAATCCCATCCCAAATCACCTTACCAACAATCGGACCCAACTCTTCAAACCACAAACCCATCTCGACCTCGACCCCCTATCAATTACCATCGTCTTCTCTGTTGTAATGAATGTACCCATCTCGACCTTAACCTTAGATCTGGTTAACAACAAGGCTGATGATCTGATGGATTTGATTGCAATGCCAATTCTAGAAAAGCCAATTCGATCATTAGAAAACAAATTAATCGTTCCACACTTCCACTGCTTTCATAAGAAGATCACTATTGAAGTCCGTCACATCGACTTCAACCTTGGCGATACACAACGGATCTTCAAAGTTCGCGGTTTGATAATTCAAATTCCACAATCGAAGCCTCGATTCTCTCAATTGCAAAATGCGAACCCAATCATTATTCAGTTGTCAAAGCAAACAATGCCTAAAGTATACTTGGAGGAAAATATTCATGCCAAGCTTCCAACCCCACATGGAGAATGAGGCTGAGTTCCGCCGAGGAGACCGGATGGAAGACAGACCCATGACCCATGGGTCAACTCAGCCCGTTGGGCCCACATTCCACATGCACTACTGACAAGTTATTAAAATAGTAGTTTGATATATTTGGTAGTCATTAAGGGATCTGGTTTTATTTTAATTGTTTTGGAAAAAGAATTAGGGGATTTAATTCCATCTGTTAGATAAGATTTAGTGTCTTTTTTAAGTGTCCAGCGTGGAATCCTCCATAGCAGGCCCTATTTGGAGGTTGGACTATCCCTTAGAATCCTTCTAGGATTCAGCTAAGAGAGGCCTTGGGTCCTGGTTTGCGTCACTGTTTGAGGAATAGTGATCTGCAGGAACAAAGTAGGGAGAAGTGACTTTGAGCGAGTCTCCATCGTACTGCCGAGTAAAGGCTTTTTGAATAAAATTAACAAAATACTATTCATTACTCGTGGATGGAGAAGTCTTAGAAAAGAAAACGAAAAAAAGAAAACGCTACTCCAATATTTACATTTTATGGCATAAACAGAAAAATGGATACTGGAAAGAAAATGCTTTTACCTGCCAGCTTGGCAGTAAAAGAGTATTTGAGGATGTTGCATCACGGTCTTTTCAGTAAGATCTTTGTCAAGGACATTCATTAGGACAGGGATACTCGTGTAGAAAACATTGTAAGCCATCAAACTCACGGAGTTGAATAGGCTAGTTCCGGAAACACCTGAAATAAAAGAGAAACTAAATATGTTCCAATATTAGATAGGAATGATTGGAAACATCACAAAAATCAGAGGAAAATTAACAGTTTTATTGAAGAAATAATATATTTGAGTTTGTAAGTTATATTTCTAAAGTAAAATATATCAAGTCCATGACAGTATAAAGCAGGAGAGAGGCATAAGCAGAAAAAGCAAGAGAACTATCAGGATGCATTGGAAACTTACAAGATTTGTAGAAAACATATCAAGAGTGACTTGTAAAAGGAATATTGCGACAGAAATGCTGTACGGTTGTATGAATACCGCCCATGAACAAGTATCAATCTTTTAAGAAACCTGAATTCTGCAAAAGCATACAAATTTATGAACTGATGAGAGGGAGTAGACTTATTTCAAACATCAAAATTCTTCACATATTATAGCAGTTAAGTGCTTTGAGAGCACATATATGAATGTTTGAAAAGAACTAATGATACATCAACAGCTTTGTTCAAATTCCCACTGTAATAATCGAACATGACATGCTAGAAGATGGGCACATATCTCTTATTCACTCAACCCGTAGTATCTACACACTTGGAAAGTCTTTGTAAACTATGAATGACATGTTATGAGTTAAGAGTCGGAATTATCTATAAATAAGAAGAGTTCAGGGAGTTTTATGAAATTCGGGAGAACTATAGGCTTTTTTTTTTTGGGGAAATTCCGTGAAAAAATAATAAATTATAAGGTTGTGATCACCTAAACCTATTTACAACAACCGTACCAACCCTCTCTCAATTCTTCTTCTTTTTATCTTTTTTCTTTCTTATTAGGGCTTTACATACCTCTCGTGATAACCCTAGATTATATGTAATTAATGTTAAACAGGCCCAAGGCCCAAGGCCCAAAGACCATCAGTCAAACCAATGTTATATCTCACATGGAATTGATTTGGGTCAATATTGAGGCAGCTGTACATATTTCACTGCCTTCCTAACTTAGAATAGCAATTGTTGTAACTAGTTGTTTTCCTAACTTAGATTAGTGATTGATGTATTTAGATTGGTTTCCTTTCTTAGAGCCTAGATGAAAGGCATGTAAATACCTATATATTGATGGGCGATCTCCATAGAAAGACGAATTAAGACAATCTCAAGAGTATATTCAAAACTCTTTTCTGTGAAAATTCTGTGATTGTGAGTTTGTCATGGTATCAAAGCAAGGTTCTGGTGTTCAGTCTTAGAAATCATCCAAGGAGATAATCAGAGAGAAACCACTCTCTTGTAAAGAAAAAACAGATCGAGGATCTGTTTTCCAGAGTTCGTCAGCCAATCCAGACCTGCGATAGCCTCGGTTCTACTATGGCCCACCTGTGATCATCACAGCATCTTCAGAGATCATCCCAGTCAAGGTCGCCTGCTTCTTCTGAGTCTTTTACTGATTTTTTCAGAATTTTTTGGCACTGCCATGTAGGATTTCTGATCATTCTTGTGGTTTTTCAAAATCTGACACAAAGTTTGATCAAGACCGTCCAAAATCTTGGATATTCAGCGGAATAGGTTCAAACCTGTTCCACTAAGTGCGAAAATAGTGCCTTTCATTAGATCAGACCTCTGATCAGTGTCCAGACCCATCTGTGGGGACCACGTAGGGGATCTGAGGCTCCATTGAAGGTCGTTTGGAGGTGTTTTCTTCACTGTTACTGTTTTGACTTGAAGTTTTTCTTCTCTGCTTGGTTGGATCGTGCATTCTGCACACAAGAACAGTTTTCATTCCACTGCTGCTGGTTTTGATTGCTGTATTTCACTATTTCAATCCATGTTTTTCCAATCAAATTGAGATGGAAAAATCTGAGGTCACTTTGATCAAATTCACTAGAAATAATTACCATGCCTGGTCTTTTTAGTTCCAAATATACCTGGAAGCTAAGGAATTGTGGGGCTATATTTCGGGAGCTGACCCTAAACCCATTGAAGATGAGAAGAAGATATCCACTTGGCATACCAAAGATGCCAAAATCAAATCATGGATCCTTGGATCTGTCAAGCCACATCTGATAATGAACCTCAAACTTTACCCAACTTCTAAAGACATATTGGGATAAATGAAGAAAGTGTACCATTAAGATAACTCAGCACGTCAATTTCATCTTGAATGTGCGATTGCTGAATATGCACAAGGGACTTTGTGGATACAAGACTACTATTCGGGATTCCAAACCCTACAGTCAGAATACGATAGTATTAAATATGCGGATGTGGCTGCTGATGTTTTGACCGTCATTCACGATCTTCAAGCCTCTAGTCAGAGGGATCAATTTTTGATGAAATTACGGAATGAATATGAAAGTGTCTGATCTGCCGTGATGAATCGAATGCCCTTGCCTTCATTAGATGTCTACTTGAATGAACTCCTACGCGAGGAACAGCGCATTACGACCTCGGCTAATATTGCTCAACAAAAGATTGAGACCTATTCAGTCGTATTCTCGGCCAATAAGTCTTCTCAGCTTCCGCCTCGAGACTTGAGCAAAACACAATGCTACAGTTGTAAAAAATTTGGGCATCTTGCATCTCAATGCAAACAGAAACTCTGCATTTACTATAAAAGGTCGGGACATATCATCTCTGAATGTCGCCACCGGCCACAACGTCCATCTCCACAATACCAAACTGCACAGTATCAGGCTCCACAGTATCAACCACCGCAGTATTAGACTCCACAGTCTCAGACTCCGCATGCTTATGTTGCTTCTTCAGTTATGCCTGCTCCTACATCTGCACCCTCACAGCCGGGGCCCTCATCATCTTTTACTCCTGAATTGGTTCAACAAATGATTGTCAATGCCCTTTCTGCTTTTGGTCTCTCAGGTACCTCACCTCTATCTTCTTCTTCGTTTCTTAATTCAAGGGCATCTAATCACATGACATATTCCCGTAACCCACTCTCCAATGTGATAAGATACAATGGCAATCTTCAAATACAAACTGCTAACGGAGGCAATGTTCCCATTACTGCTTTCGGAGATATCCCTGGTCCCATCCCATTGAAAAATGTTTACCTTTGTCCCAATTTAACTTCAAACCTATTATCAGTCGGGCAACTTGTTGAAAATAATTATAACATATCTTTTTCTTCTTCTGGTTGTGTTGTGCAGGACCAGATGTCCAGGAAGGAGATCGCGAGGGGGCCTAACTGAGGACGCTTGTTTCCGCTGGATTTTTCTAAATTTTCTAGGAATAGATTTAACAATGATGTGTTTTGCTTTTCTATTAGAGATAACTGCCAATTGTGGCATAATAGACTCGGACACCGTAATTCCAAGGCTTTGTCCCTTATTTTAAATTCTGATTTAATAAATAAATCTATTGGCTTTTCTTCATGTGTGCCTTTTGATTGTGCTACTTGTAAAATGGGAAAGAGCAAAACTCTTCCGTTTCCTATTTCCACTTCACACATCACTCAGTGTTTTGATTTAGTTCATAGCGATGTATGGGGAATTGCTCCAGCTCTTTCTCACACTCACTATAAATACTGTCACTTTTATTGATGATATCAGTAGGTTCACATGGGTTTTACTTTCTGCATTCCAAATCTTATGTTTTCAATGTTTTTTTAAAAAAAAATTAGCTTATGTTGAGAATCAATTTTCCACTTGCATCAAAATCTTGCAATCCGATTCAAGCGGGGAATATATGTCCTCAAATTTTCAACAGTTTTTACAAAAAGAAGGCATTATATTTCTCAAAGAACTTGTCCTTATACTCAGCAGAATGGAGTCGCAGAAAGAAAATAGACATGGATGTCATTTGTTCCCTTCTTCTGGAATCATCGGTTTCTACCCATTTTTGGGTTGAGGCACTAGCTACGGCCACTCATCTTATCAATCGTATGCCATCAAACTCTATTGAAAATCAGAGCCCATATTACCGATTGTATAAGACATCTCCATCCTATGATGATCTTCATGTTTTTGACTTAGTTTGCTTTGTGCACTTGCCACCTTCTGAGAGAACCAAACTTACCGCACAATCAGCTCAGTGCATGTTTTTAGGTTACGCACCCTTCCAGAAAGGGTTCCTTTGCTATGATCCTCACATTCGTCACTTACGTACCTCTAGGAATGTCATTTTTTTTTAACAACAATATTTTTTTTCAAAAACATATTGATCCTCCTGACTCCTCATCTTTGGTGTCTTTACCTGGTTTTTTTGACGACACGTCAGTTGTTCGTTTTAATCCTAACTTTGTGTATCACAGACGGAACAGAGAAGCGCCTACCAGGGATCCCCCTCCTGATCTTCCTCCAGCATCCGGTCTACCTTTGGCACTTGGTCCATCTAGACATCCTTCATTGCGTCGCTCCACTTGTATTTCGGTACCTCCAGACCGCTATGGGTTCTCCCATACTTCCTTAATGACCACTCTGTCTTCCTCTTCCATTCCCAATCCTATTCTCAGGCTTTGCGGCACCAATGTTGGAACAAGGCTATGCAAGATGAATTAGATGCTTTAGAGCAAAATCATACGTGGGATATTATCTCGTCTCCTGTGGGTGTCAAACCTATTAGCTATAAGTGGATTTTCTCTCAAGTTAAAATCAGATGGCACTTTAGATCGATATAAGGCGCGCCTTGTCACTCTTGGAAATCGGCAGGAATATGGCATTGATTATGATGAAACTTTTGCTCCTGTCGCCAAGATGACCATCGTACGTGTCAATCCAGGCCCATCCATTTTGGCCCATGTCTAGGCCCATTTATTTCTCCTATTTATTAGGATTGTAATTGATTGTGATTAGTCAAAGTTACTTAATGTTAGGATCTGTAATTGATAAGTAATTGATTGAGATTGATTACAATTAGGATTGTAATTAGGGTATTAGCCCTTATAAATATACATCAGTCGATCCTAAGAAGGGATACGATATTCATATGAAGGTCCTGTCATTCATCTCTCTCTCTCACTAAAACTGTCATGGTATCAGAGCTTATAGATCATCTGTGATTTGTGAGCTGTGATCTTCTCCTCAATCATCTTCCAAACATTGGAAGCCAGAAGTGGATCATCTGTGATCATTCTCTTCAGCCGGATCATCCTGATCAGACGTGGCCCACCCGAGATCATCAACACCTCATCAGCGGAAGACTACCATCTTGATCGACTGAAGGTTCTTGGATTTATGATGAATTTTTCATGATTTATTTATCATCAGAGGTAGGTCGTCTATCAATTTTTGTGAATATTCATTCTTTTTCAATAGTTTTCATCTCGGCCATTCAAAATCCTAGATCTGGATTTGATCTTCATGAGACCAGTGCCAGTAGTTGAAGAAAACTACTCTCATTCCATCCCCACACTCTGATCTGTACCAAGATCATCCAGTGGGGCCCACGTGTGCATCTACACACTGTCGACAGGGACGATTCTGGCTCAATTTCTGTTTTTGCTTGCGGCTGTTCTTCCAGACGACTTCTGGTGACTGTTTTTTGCTTGCTATTGTTCTTCCCTGTTAATTTTTGGTGAACAGAGTGATCAAGGTATGCTACACCCATCTGATCTTCTGATTTGATTCCTCACCACTGATTGTGGTCTAAATCGCTCTGTTCTGGGTACTGTTACTGCTAATTGATCATCCTTCTGCTGTTCTGTTAGTAATTTATCTTCTGGTTGTTTCTTGCTTCTGGATTGGGTTCCTAACCACTGATTGTGAATTGATTGCTTGATCTGGGTAGTCATGGACAAATCTGAGCTTACACTGATTAAGTTTGATGGAAAAAATTATTCCTCATGGGCCTTCCAATTTCAAATCTACTTAGAAGGAAAGGAACTCTGGGCCCACATTGATGGATCTGAACCTCAACCCACGGAAGATGACAAGAAGATGCTAGCTTGGAAAACTAAAGATGCTAAAATAAAAACCTGGTTACTAGGTTCAGTGGACCCACATTTTATTCTCAATCTCAGACCATGCAAAACAGCCCGTGAAATGTGGGAATATCTTAAGAAGATATATCATCAAGGCAATGTTGCTCATCAATTTCAATTAGAACTTGACATTTCTCAATTTACTCAAGGAACCCAGTCTGTTCAGGAATATTACAATGGATTTCGCAGACTGTGGTCCGAGTACGATGAGATTAAGTTTGCCACAGTATCTGAAGCTCTCCTTCCCGAACTACTTCCCTTACAGCAAAGTAGTCATCGGGATCAGTTTCTTATGAAACTTCGTCTGGAGTTTGAGACAGTTAGATCTAACTTGATGAGCAGGGCTTCTCTTCCTAGCTTGGATGACTGTCTTCAGGAACTTCTAAGGGAAGAACAACGTCTGCTTACTAAAACTACTCTGGAACAACAGACATCTGTTGAGGCTCCCCTTGCATATGTTGCTACAACCAGACCTCCTCCTCGAGACATCAGTAAAGTTCAGTGCCATAACTGTAAGAAATATGGTCACTATGCAAATCAATGCAAGGCAAAAATATGCCGTTATTGTAAGGCCACTGGTCATGTTATTGAAGAATGCCGGAAGAAGACTCGCAATTCTACTTCCCGCAACTATGAGCAGTCAGCCTCTGGTACTTACAATGTGCAGTCAGCTCCTCGTGCTTACACAGTCACCACTCCACCGTATACTTCATCTGATTTCAGTGGTTCTCTGCAGTATGATTCTTCTTCCCAACCTGGTTCCTCACAATCTGCGTCAGCAACTCCTCTCACCCCTGAGATGGTCAACCAAATGATCATCAATGCCTTAGCTTCCATGAACATCGCAGGTACTGCTTCATCTCTTTCCAATACCTGGTACTTAGATTCTGGTGCAAGTAATCATATGACCACTTCCACCCTAAAATTACAAAATGTAGTTCCTTACACTGGTCATCTTACTGTCCAAGCTGCCAACGGAGATCATCTTCCCATCACCTCTGTTGGTGAAACCCCTAGCCCCTTACCATTAACCAATGTTTTAGTTTCTCCTCATCTTGCTACAAATTTGGTTTCTGTGGGTCAACTTGTTGAAAATAACTGCAATGTCTCTTTTTCTCCTTCTGGTTGTGTTGTGCAGGACCGGGAGTCGGGGGAAGTGATCGCGAGGGGGCCTAAACGTGGAAGACTTTTTTCTTTACCAGTGTCTTCATTTATTCCAAATAACTCTTCACATCAGTTATTTTGTTTTTCCATTAAGAATAATTCTAGGTTGTGGCATAATCGACTTGGTCATCCGAATGACTCTACAATGTCTACTTTATTTCAATCTGGATTATTAAATAAACCTATTGATTCTGAGTCGTTTGAATGTGATGCTTGTAAATTAGGCAAGAGTAAAACTTTACCTTTTCCACACTCTAACACACGGAGCACTGCATGTTTTGACTTAATCCACAGTGATGATTGGGGCATTGCTCCGACTCTTTCTCATGGTCATTTTAAATACTTTGTCACCTTCATTGATGACTACAGCAGATTTACTTGGCTTTATTTATTACATTCAAAGTCTGATGTTCTTCATGCTTTTAAAATTTTTTTAAGCTATGTTGAAACACAATTCTCCACCTGCATTAAAATTTTGCGATCAGACTCAGGGGGGGAATATGTGTCCAATGATTTTCAATCTTTTCTGAACAATAAAGGCATCATTTCTCAACGTACATGTCCATATACTCCACAACAAAATGGAGTTGCGGAACGGAAAAACAGACATCTCCTTGATGTAACTCGAACACTTCTCCTTCAATCTTCCGTTCCCCCTCGTTTTTGGACTAAAGCCCTCACCACCGCAGTTTTTCTCATCAATCGTCTTCCCTCACCCACCATTGATCATTTCACACCTTATTTTAAACTGTTTGGGCAACAACCTGTGTTTGATAACCTTCATACATTTGGATGTGTTTGTTTTGTTCACCTTCCTCTCCCGGAAAGAACCAAACTAACCGCGCAATCCCGCAGGTGTGCATTTTTGGGTTATGCCACTAATCAAAAAGGTTTTGTTTGTTATGATCCCATTGGACGTCGTATAAGGGTTTCTCGCAATGTTATTTTCTTTGAAAATCAAAATTTCTTCCTGACTCACATAGACTGTCCTCCACCCTCTTCATCAGCTTTATTACCTGGTTTCTCAGATCAACCAACGGATCAACCAACTGTTACTAGGTTTAATCCTGATTTTGTGCATCACCGACGGGAAAAACCGACCACTGCAGATGGCCGTCCTCCTGATCCTTCACCGACCAATGGTTCTGCACCTACTCCAGCCTTGCGTCGCTCCTCCCGAGATTCTAAACCCCCTGAGAGGTATGGCTTTACCCATACTTCTTTGATGACAACTCTATCTTCTGTCCCTATCCCTAGTTCTTATTTGCAGGCTGTACAACAAGATTGTTGGAACCAGGCCATGAAGGAGGAATTGGATGCATTGGATCAGAATCACACCTGGGATATTGTGGAGTGTCCTTCAACAGTTAAACCCATTGGTTGCAAATGGATCTACTCGATCAAACTTAAATCTGATGGGTCCTTGGATAGACATAAAGCTCGACTTGTGGCACTCGGCAACCGTCAAGAGTATGGCATTGACTATGAGGAAACATTTGCACCTGTGGCCAAAATGACATCTGTTCGGTTGCTTCTCGCCATTGCTGCATCTAACTCCTGGCCGTTATATCAAATGGATGTCAAAAATGCATTTCTACATGGGAATCTGCAAGAAGAGGTCTATATGCGGATACCACAAGGTGTCCGCTCTCCCTCAAAGAAGACTGTCTGTCGCCTGCGAAAATCACTTTATGGTCTAAAGCAAGCTCCTCGGGCATGGTTTGAAACCTTCCAGCGACGTTTATGCGATAATGGCTTTACCCAGAGTCCTTATGATCCATCTCTCTTTCTCTGTCGCAGATCTACTGGCATTACTGTGCTTCTCGTATATGTTGATGATATTATTATCACTGGCACGGATGCTGATATGATCACCTCTCTCCAAGCTTCTCTCAAGGATTCCTTTCGCATGAAGGATTTGGGCCCTTTACATTATTTTTTGGGCTTAGAGGTGCATCAATCTCCGAAAGGTCTATTTGTTAATCAAAACAAATACACATCCGATCTTATCGAGTTGGCTGACCTCCATCATTCTTCACCTGTTGATACACCTGTCGAGGTCAATCTAAAGTTAAGTAAAGATGATGGCGATCTTCTTCCTGATCCTCATACATACCGGCGCCTGGTGGGAAGTCTTGTCTATCTCACAATCACTAGACCTGACATCTCCTATGCTGTTAATCTTGTGAGCCAGTTCATGACAGCTCCTCGTCACCTTCATTTGGCTGCTGTGAAACGTATTATTCGCTATCTGCTGTGAACTGTCCCTCGTGGCCTCTATTATCCAAAGGATAATTCTCTTAATCTGACCGCTTATGCGGATGCTGACTGGGCGGGCTGTCAAGACACCCGCCGTTCTACTACTGGTTGGTGCATGTACCTTGGAAATTCTCTCATTTCTTGGAAATGCAAGAAACAAGAACGGGTGTCCAGATCTTCCACTGAAGCTGAATATAGGGCCATGTCTTCTGCTTGTTCTGAGATCTTATGGCTACGTGGACTCCTTTCAGAACTCGGATTCGCTCAAACCGATCCTACTCCATTACATGCTGATAATACTGGGGCTATCCGCATCACTGCAAATCCAGTCTTCCATGAACGCACCAAACATATCGAAGTCGACTGCCACTTTATTCGTGATGAATATAAGCGTGATGTCATTCGGCTACCTCATGTCCCTTCTGAGTTTCAATTTGCTGATATTTTCACTAAGGGACTTCCTCGGCCTCGTCATCAATTTCTTGTCTCCAAATTGCTGCTTTATGACTCCCCAGCATCAATTTGAGGGGGGGTGTCAATCCAGGCCCATCCATTTTGGCCCATGTCTAGGCCCATTTATTTCTCCTATTTATTAGGATTGTAATTGATTGTGATTAGTCAAAGTTACTTAATGTTAGGATCTGTAATTGATATGTAATTGATTGAGATTGATTACAATTAGGATTGTAATTAGGGTATTAGCCCTTATAAATATACATCAGTCGATCCTAAGAAGGGATACGATATTCATATGAAGGTCCTGTCATTCATCTCTCTCTCTCACTAAAACTGTCAGTACGCATAATTCTTGTTGCTGCTGCATCTCAGTCCTGGCCTCTATATCAAATGGATGTAAAAAATGTGTTTCTTCATGGTGATCTCAAAGAAGACGTTTATATGCGTCTGCCTTAGGGGTACTCATCCGGGAAGGGTATGGTTGCCAAGCTCCGTCCCTCCCTCTATGGTCTGAAGCAAGCTCCTCGTGCATGGTTTGGGAAATTTCAAGATGCTCTTCTCCACTTGGATTTTCATCCGAGCCAGTATGATCCTTCTATGTTCTTACATCATGCTCCGTCCGGGATTACTGTGCTCCTGGTCTACATTGATGACATTGTAATTACTGGTCCCAATGCACATACGATTCAGGAACTCCAACCTTCTCTTAATAAAACTATTTCCTCGGTCTTAAAGTTCATCAATTGCCTAAAGGTATAGTTCTCAATCAGCACAAACATGCGGATGACCTCATTGACTTGGCTGGCCTTACTGCTTCCGCTCCCGTTGATACACCGGTCGAACTGAATGTCAAACTCAGTAAAGAGGAGGGTGACCTTCTTCCAGATCCTACCACATATCGCCAATTAGTTGGTAACTTGATCTACCTCACGTCCTGATATCTCCTATGCAGTCAACCTAATGAGTCAGTTGATGACTGCTCCGCGTCACCTTCATATGGCTGCTGTTCGCCGCATCATTCTGTACCTTATTCGCACACCGACTCGCGGGTTGTTTTTTCCATCAGACAATCCTATATCTCTCAAAGCCTATTCAGATGCTGATTGGGCCGGTTGTCCGGATACTCGCAGATCGACAACAAGATGGTGCATGTTTTTGGGTGATAGTATGATTTCCTGGAAATGCAAGAAGCATGAAAACGTTTCAAAATCATCTACCGAGGCTGAGTACCGAGCCATGTCTACTGCATGCTCTGAAATTCTTTGGCTCCGAGGTCTGCTCTCTGACATTGGTTTTCCAGCAGAAGGAGCTACCCCCCCTCTATGCAGACAATACAAGTGCAATTCGGATTACTAAAAATCTGATTTTCCTTGAACGCACTAAACACATCGAGGTTGATTGTCATACGTGATGAATTAAAGCATGATGTCATCAGCCTTCCGCATGTCTCCACTGAGCTTCAAATTGCTGATATTCTTACTAAAGGTCTTCCACGACCACGCCATCAGTTCTTGGTTAGCAAATTGATGCTTGTTGATTCTCAAACATCAATTTTAGGGGGGGAGGGAAGGTGGGTGTTAAACAGGCCCAAGGCCCAAAGACCATCAGTCAGACCAATGCTATATCTCACGTGGAATTGATTTGGGTCAATATTGAGGCAGCTGTACATATTTCATTGCCTTCCTAACTTAGAATAGCAATTGTTGTAATTAGTTGTTTTCCTAACTTAGATTAGTGATTGATGTAATTAGATTGGTTTCCTTTCTTAGAGCCTCGATTAAAGGCATGTAAATACCGATATATTGATGGATGGTCTCCATAGAAAGACGATTTAAGACAATATCAAGAGTATATTCAAAACTCTTTTTTTGTGAAAATTCTGTGATCATGAGTTTTGCCAATTAAGCCCTTCAACCTGGCATCAGAACATCATAAAAACTGGACATCTGTAGAAGGAATCGACAAAGAGTGGATCGATTGATCAAATGCAAAATCAAAGCATTCGAGTCAACTGCCAGAGGAGTCAACTTGCCTATATTTTTCAATTAGGCCATAATACCATTAAAGGAGGTTAGATTTGCATTAGAAACACCTGTTGTACAACTATAGTTGAGAATTTCCTTTTGGAACCCATTTCAGTCTGGCCACCAAACCAAACTATTTCAGTTGATTTGGAATTTTGGCGAAAGTAACGTTTTGGAGTAAAGTTTCAGAAAAATATAAAGAAATAAATATACAAGTAAAACTATTAAAAACTAAAATTTTAATATAATGTATCAATTAATATATTAATTTATTCTACTAAATCAACAATGCAATATGTTATTTCTACATGGGTATGGTTTAGGTTTTGGGATTTGGTCTGAACTTGTTTTTTCCAAGAACACTAAATTTCATGGGCCTTTTTAAACAATTTTCTAATAAGAAATTTATATTTGACCAATCTAATAGTGGGGAGCCAAGCCCAACTGCTTGATAAGGGCTAAGTCATTGGACGAGCTAACGAACTTGCTAATATGGTGGGCAAAATTCAGAATAGGTCAATTTGAATTTGCTTGAATAAGGTACAAGCAAGGATGAAAATAGCGGTAGCGGCGGGTGTAGTGGCCCGCCGCCAAAACACTACGTAGCCTAGCGGTGCGATTTGAAAAAATCGTCAAAAAAAATCTAAGAAATTTGTAGAAAATCTATAATATTGGAAAATGATAGAAAAGTAACTAAGATAAAGGGGCGTAGCGGTCCCCTCATTATATGAGGTCCTGTATCGCTGAATAAATAGAAAATAATAATAATGTTCATTTTTTCACATGTATTCATGTTGCTTAAGTTATGCTAACTCAAAAACTAATGAAAGGCTCATAAAAAATAAAAACTTAAAAAACGTACCTAGAGAAAAGAATACCTCTACCTATGAGGTGTCCAATAGGATGTACCTAGAGAAGAATCCTTGAGAAGAACTCTTTGTATCGACTGTAATTTGGTGAGATCATATGTTTTTTAGTGTTCTTTTAAACATAAAGGGTAGAAGAGTTGCGTAGAAATGTTATTTGGAGAGAAGAAGAAAAGAAATAAGCCTTATTATGCTTTTTAAATTTTTTTAAAAAGTAGGAATCTGTCTCACTTCGTAGCCGCTTCATAGCGGGCATAGCGGACCGTAGCGTGAAGACCGCTATGCTAAATAGAATTTAGCGGCGTTCACAACCGTAGCCCCACGTAAACTTCATTTTGAAATAATGTGAGAATGAAAAGTGGGGATTATTTTTAGAGAGTTTGTATTCGATTTAGATATTGTTTCTTAGTTGGGTGTGGAGATTATTTTAGGGAATTCGTGATAGAATTAGAAGTTGTATCTTATTTGGGTTTAGAGTTTTTTCAAAGAGGAGTTGAAGGAGTTTGGCTTATTTGAAAGGAGCCCTTAGAGATTTTTGAGAGAGAGAGAGAGAGAGAGACGCTGAGATGGGCTCTGAGAAGGCTCGGATTCGCCATGTGTCAATTCCACTATCAAAGTTGAATTTTCGTATTATATATATTATATAGGGTTTATCAAGTGCGTGTATGTGCACCTAGTTGTTGGCCCTACCTGGGGCAGGGATAAGGGGGTTTTCAAGATATGGGTGGGATCTATCTACCTACAAAGTTTGGGTCCCATCCTGTCATCGGGCCCCACAAATTTAATGGTGTACATTGAATTTTCATAATATATATAATATAAAAAGTTTATCAGGTGCGCACACACGCACGCACCTGGTTGTGGGGCCTACCTGGGGCTGGGAAAGGGGGGATTTCAAGATATGGGTGGGATCTATCTACCTACTAAGTTTGGGTCCCATCCTATCATCCGGGCTGTTAGATTGTATGTCCTCAATCCAGTGGATGATGTAAATAAATTGATTTATTTTAATAATTGATTAATATTTTCATGCTTTATCATGTGATGAATGGGATTTTATTTGATGGTGCAAGTAACTAATACAAAATGACATGAATACATGACGGTTCATGAGATGAACCGGAGCCCACAAGTATATTAAATGCAATACATGTATGTGGATGAGATTCACATACAGGAGACATGGATCACAACTCTTATACTTGAAGTATTTTCACAACCAATGATGAGACTGGGCATCTCATCTGAAAAGCTTGTAGCACTGCAGTCACTATGAGATAATGTGGTTTGTCTCAACCATCAGAGTGTAAGACTCTGGATTGTTGTGCTAGTACATTGGATGTACTGAAGGACGATGAGTCGCACCTTATTCAAAAGCTGTCTCTAATTAAGGAATGCTCTCATAATTTCTAAGAAATAGGTTCTTAATCCTGAGCGATTAATGGACTCTACTTTGAGTTACTAATGAGTAAGGCCAATTGTAGGTCAACACCTCGGTATCTTGGGCACGTGGTAGTGGGATTGTGGGAACATATAATTCTCAAGATGAAATCTATCCTCTAAGAGAGAAATATCCCCCTGTGCCAATTAATGGAATTTTATCATTGGTAAGTATGCACCCATCTTAATTAAGAGTTAATTGGATGATACCGATGATTAGTGTGATTAATTGGGCCACAAGGATAATAAGAGATGGATCTAATTTGGTTGGACAGTTTAATTCGAATAGATCCATGAATATAATTGATGGAGAGGCCTACTTCCAATAATTGGAAAGTTTAGGGCCGTCTTATAAATTTCATAAGACTGGAGTGCAATTGTTAGTGGAGTTATTTGTAATTAACTGTGGGTCCGGAGTTCACATGAGATGTGGGGTCTAGAAGTTTCAGTTGGAGCAAGATTCTAAGGAATCCCTAGTGATCCTCATGCTGGCCCTAAGAAGAGAAAGTTACTATTCCAATTGGAACTCTTAAGGAAAGGTGTAGGATAAAGAATAGAAATAGAAGTGAGACTTCTAATTTTAGTCAGAGAGGAGGTGTGCCATAAACTATAAATAAGAAGAGAGGGCTCAAGATCCCTACATGCTCTCACACGCCCAAGCCCCTCTCTTTCTCCTTTTCTCTCCTCTGGTTTCCTTCTTGAGTGGCTAGGATTTCTTCTCTTTAGAGATCCCACAATTCTCTTTGGGAATTTCTCTGCAAGAAGGTTCTAGCGTGGAAGAACACAAGGCTAAGGAGATCCAATTTGCGAAAGCGTTTAGTAGAAATAAGACATCAAGTTCTCAATTTGATCGCAACCAAGCTCTTAAGGTATAGATCTACAACCTGTTATTCTAGTAGATCTTGTGTTTATGTTTATTTTCTTGATCTGTCTTCTTTAGATAGATCTTCGATCTTAATGCATGAGATTAGGGTTTTAGATCTTGGGATTGGGTTTGATCTCTAGTTCAAGTAGGTCAAAAGTTTTTGAAAACCCATATAGATGACCCACCTATTTACAAAAGAGGCCCCACAAGTTTAATGGTGTCTAGTCAATTTGGCTTGGTGTGCAGCCGGCCCAATGAGGTACAGTCCATTCAGATGGGTGCAAACCCTGGGGGATGAATGTACCTTCCTGTTTCTTTTTTCTTTTTCTTTTTTGTGTGTGTGGTGGTGGGTGTTTTAGTTGGTGGGGGGTGTGGGGGGTTTGGGTGGGGGGCGTCCATTGGGCCCCACCGATGGTGTACAACATGCACATTGAGTGAACCTGATAACCACAATATATCCATATACATATATGGTTTATCGGTGGTTGTGGGGCCCACCCGGGGTTGGGACCATGAGGGATTTCAAGATCTGGGTGGAACCTATCTACCTACCAACTTTGGGTCCCATCCGATCATCCTATTATGTTCATCCAAGCCACACAAGTTTAGCAGTTCGTGGTGTAGAATCCACTCGGCTCGATGCGTAATCAATCCAATTGTGTACAGTCAATTCAGATGGGTGCAAACCCGAAGAGAGAAGAGAAGAGGAATGAGGGGGGTGTACTATAGGGGGTTTGGCCCTTGCGGATGGAACTCCATGTGGCCCCACTACCGATGAGCAACATATGCACTGGGCACACCTGATAACCACAATATATATATAGAGATACACATACGCACACGTATGGTCTCTGTTCATTTACATCGTCACGGTACATATCAGCATGGGTCAAAATAGCATAGCGGCCGCATTAACTGCTATAGCGCTCGAGGCCGCTATGCTATTTTGAAAATAGCGGCGCTGCGGTCTAAAACCTGGTAGAGTAAAACCGTTTTAATTTTAAACATTTTTTTCCTATTTCTTCTCCTCAATAGCCTTAACTAAAGTTGTCTCTGCTGTTATATGGTTTTAAATCACTAAAAAACACAAGATTGCCTGTTATACAATATTCAATTTTTTTTACCACTTAAAAAATTCACACCGCTGTGTCACCGTAACTGCTACGTAGCATTTTGAACACTGACCGCTACACCCACCGCAACTGCTATTTTGATCCTTACATACCAATTGATGGGGCCTATCTGGGACCATACAGATCATGGGATAGGGGCGATCGAAAGATCCAAGGGGGACTACGCTAAATATCACATTTGAAGTCAAAACTGATGCCCCTAACACCTTCATCAATGGCCCACAAGTTTAACGGCTTAATACACATATATAAAGTCATAAAACAAGATAAAAGCTATAAACAAGGCAACCTAAAAAACATATACATAAATGGACAAGCATAAAAAGGATACAATACTCAAGACACCAATTATTTGAATATCTTACTCCCTATGCTATAATCAGCTGCCCTCGCTGCCTGGAGGCCTTCTCTCCCGCTTATGCCCACCCCTATATCAGCCTGTTGAATCATCCTCACATCATTTCCACCATCACCAATTGCCAATGTCCTGTAGTCACATGACTTCAACAGTTCCACAAGCTGCAAATATTTATATAAATTTTCAGTTTATGGGGAAAAACCCTTGGAAAGAAATTCTTAATACACCATTAACCATCACATTGAAAATGAACTTAGAGGAAGTGATACACCATTAACCATCACATTGAAAATGAACTTAGAGGAAGTGACAAGAGCTATGAAGAAATTTTATGTAAAGAATGACTGGATGTTGGATAAATCTGTACATATTTAGCACTTCTTGTGCAACGCTTCTCTAAATTAGAAGCCCATAAATCCAAGATTACATCTCTTCGCCATGTGCAAAGAAATATACTACAATAGAGAAAGGGAACAAAATAAAAAATAAAAAATAAAAAAGGAGTTCAGAACCAATTAAATAACAGTATATCAGAAGTAATGAGTCGAAATTCAACCTGGATCCATTTTACGAAAGAAATTTATTACCATGGAACTAAGTTGTTGATGGATGCTATGTGGAAGTATATCCCATTTCAGAAACATTTGGTGGTTGTGTTCACAAAGACCTAAATTTCTATAATTGCAACGTCTCTGATAATTTAACTTAACAAATTTCCAAAATAATAAGGCACAAAGTCGGACACTGAGGGGCTGTTTGTTTTGCATCCAATTAAGGGAAATTAAAGCTGAGGCCAACTGTCATGTTTTTTCCCATTTACCATGTTCAGATGCTAAAGGAATAAATAATATAAAAGTACAGCCACCCCCTTCTTTATTTTCTTTTAAGTTTGACTTTGCTGCTCATCCAAATATCCGAACTTCATACTTCCTCACGGTGAGCAAAACAGACCCAATCCTCTGTGCAAGCTATTACATGGCCACCGGAACCCCATCGTGGGGCCCACATAATTATAATTCAAACCATTCAAAATGAATGTCACCCCCCTCCAATGATGTACCCTAAAACCTCATTTCAATGGAGGCAGGTCCCACTGCTCAATTGAAAGCATGATGGAAATGTGATCAACTCCATATCAAGAACGAGCAGTTTGGCCCGGGAATCCATCGTGGGGGCCCACATAATAATAATCTATACCATTAAAAATAAATTTCATCCCCTTCAATGATATAGGCTAAATATTCATTTCAATAGAGACAGGTCCACCATTCGATTGAGCACATGATGGAAATGTGATTAACTCAATGTCAGGAACAAACTGGCTCGGGAATCAATCGAGGGGCTCAGGAAATGATAATCCAGACCGTTCAAGATGAATCCCCTACCCTCCAAGGGTATATGCTCATATTTCATATCAATGGTCGAGGGGCCCACCGTCTGATTGAGCACATGATTGGTTGTGTATGTGAAATATCGGGCAGAAAATGCAATTTTGCAGAAAGAAAATGTTCAACAAAAAAACTTTTCCTTAACCACACTTATCCAAACACCTTTTTCATTTAACCAAAAAGTCAACTCTACTTTCAAACCATCACTAATTTCCAATGATTTGACATTTAACTTCCTCCTACTATACAATTAAATTTAACAAACAGTCAGCCCTCTAGGAAGAAGAAAGAAAGAAAAGATTTCAATGAAGAGACAATTTAAAGAGCTGATGAAGCATACTTGAGCTTTTTGTGATGGAGTGACACGGCAACATATGGCAGTCCTTGACAAAATTGCAAGCTCAGTAAAAGCTTTCCGATAGTGTTTAAGTACAATTTCAAGTGCCCAACCATCCACTACAAATGCCACATCCTGTTGGGAGAAGGAAAAATTTGTGAATAGGTAACAAAGATGTACAAGGAAGCATATAAAGAGTTAAGATTCTAGCAAAATAAATTAGCAGTAAGGCTATGTAAGTTCTAAACATACAAGGACAAAACCAAGGTTGTACATGAAAAGGTTTCCACTTCAGTTTGGTTTGGCGAAAAGGTTAAAAAGCTTAACCGAACAGCCCATTTCAGCCTGTTTGGCCGAACAAGGACACTAATTAAAAAAAAATTGATTTCCACTTCTTAAAATAAAAAAATTTCCTTCACTAGGTCAAAAAATAAACAGCTTAATTGTCTTTCACATCCTCAAAACAATGAGAACAGGAGTGAGATTAAAAATAGTTTTTAGACATTGTCATCGATGCGGCATGACCCACAACCATATGATGCAGCAGCTTAATAATTTAGAAATCAGAACAATATTTTAACTTTTTTTTTAATTTTAACTTATTAATTTAAGTACAAGTTTATGTAGAACATAACTCTCTTTAACTACTTTATTGTAAATATATCAAGATTTAGGATCTCGCGATAATTATATGACATTGTATTTTTATTTTTATTTTATGACGTGGGTATCCCTGAGGTCTTTGACCCACAGGACTAATCTCTGGGTGGCGCCCGCTAAACCCACACAAATGCACACCGAGCAAATATGGGCAGTTTCGAGCACAAGATGTGGGGTACAAACCCATGCCTTATGCCACTCCCCCAACTCCCAGGTGGGTAATTATATGACATTGTTGCAGCATTGAATTAAATTAATCACAACTTCGTAGTTATGCAAATAAAATAAGAGAGTTCAGGCACGTGATTGTATGCATGATTAACTACTCTCTTCCAAAGCTTTTCATCCACTTTTGACTTCTCTTTCATCTCCTTCCTCCTTCATCTGATATTATAATTTCCATATACAAAAACTCTCGTAGTCATCTTTTCCTCTTCTCCATTATTTACCATACTGTATGGCATGTGAATGTGTTCATTTTTCGCTCTGTGCTCACCACGTGGCTCCATGAATGTGTTCATTTATGTTATACCAATATGTTACTAGGTAACCAAAAACTGAAAGGCCATACTGGCTGAAACATTAGGCCGGAGTCAAACCAAAATGAGTTTTGAAATTGAAACTGATGCAAATCCTAGGGTTAGGATTTGGATTGTAGGTGTCGTAGCACAATGATGGGTTTCCGAAAAAACAATCACACGATGAAGACAACTCTCCAACAATAAAATCCCACAGGGGAAAATTAAATTAAACTCAAACTCTGAAATTATTATCTCTACCATGCCATATAAATAGTAAAAGAAACTTAGGCCCTAAGAAAACTAATTAAACTAGGAAACTTAAGCAACTTACAAACTTCCCTCTAATTACAATTGAGTTTATGGAATAATAAAATTAGAAATAATAATATTCTAAATAATCATGGGTGGTTCCACACATGGGCCACAGGCCTTCTTGCAGCAATCTATTGGTGCTACTGCAACAGAAACAAGATTGACAACTATAAATAGTATGGCCCAAAATAAGGGAAATCAATCAATACTAACTTGAAGAATGGCAACCGAGTGTCGATTTTCAAGCCCCAATTCACTTGAAGAGGTATTCACATCAACAGCCTAGTGGGAGTATGTTTTACTTTGACAAAATCTACCACCATGCTGGCCGTTCAGCTCATAATGCTATTAGTTACGGTCTTCAACACAATGAAGCCATAAACCAATTTTGGTCTTCGTATCAGCATTTGGATTTTCTAATACCGGCCATCATAACAAAATAAAGTGTCCCAATATATTCCTGTAACTTTAGTTAAATAAAAGAAAACAGAAAATAAGTTAAATGAAGTGGATGTCGAGCACAAAAGAGTCTTTGAGTCAACCGTAAGGCTGTACGTACTACGTACATATCGTTACGAGTCAGAATAGGACTTATTTGTAAATTGTGATTGCAACAAATCTAGAGGCTTTACGCATTGGTTTTAGTAAAAAGAGATGGTCGCCCCTCTCTAGTACCCATACTCGCCGGAGTCGCCTCTCTCAAATTCTCTCTCCCCTTTTTTCCTTTTTCTATTCTAGGGCTTTTTGGGCCCTTGGGAAAACCCCTAGAAATCTTTACACCAATTAATCCAACATCGTGTTAGAGCAGTATAGCCACTAGAATACTTCCATATGAAGGAATACAACACATCAATTTGAAGAGCGGATCAACAAAACAAAGGATTCAGCCCCAGCTGATTTTCTATACGACAGTCATCCGCACTGTGTATGCTGCTGACCACTGTAGACTCTTCAATTAGATCGATTGGCTCCCTAGTGGTTTCCAAGGGTTACAACATCACAACAGGAATGGAAGATTACAAGCATTAAGGAGCAGACTTGTGGTTTTATTGAGGAAAATTTGTGACAGACAAATTCGCATTCCCATGACTGTCGATGATTCTGTAAGTTGGCAATTTGAGTTTTTTTTTTTTTTTTTTTTCAAATCATTAGAGAAACCTCAGATTCTATCATCTATTCACTAAGCAATCACATAAAAGTTTGCAATCACATAGCAGTCAGTTTTTCTCCTTAGTCCCAGCCCTAACCAAAACTGACAAGGAAACTTATTGACCAAGGTGGCGTTTGGCATCTCTTCTTTTTGCCTCTTATCTCTCTTAAGACTGATTAAAAACGCCTTTAGATCATTTGGAAACAAAATTTTGCACCTCTGTTTCAAACCACATTTAGACGAAACACCTCTATTTGGGACAGTATCAGAAAGCACCCCTTTTGAAACAGACATATACGTATGAATGGCACAGACACTGT
Source organism: Litsea cubeba (assembly GCA_012931725.1). Classification (NCBI taxonomy): domain Eukaryota; kingdom Viridiplantae; phylum Streptophyta; class Magnoliopsida; order Laurales; family Lauraceae; genus Litsea; species Litsea cubeba. Next base: position 21,119,841 of record CM022951.1, on the reverse strand, counting down.
GCAGGAACACGGATGGACATGTCTGTCCAGTTTCTGCACTTTTTTGTTTTCAATTGTAGGACCCAAAACCATCGTCCGGTCCGTTAGATGTCTTAAGCATCTCAAACATGGATATAGGGACAAATTTGTGCCGTTGATTCATCACAGATCTCGAGATATTTGTGAAAGACCATATACCCTGCTTCGGCTTTTCTGGACTGTTGTAAGCCCAATAACCAAGTTCCAAACTCCAGGCATGGGTACAGATTTTAGGCATTGATTCCTTGTGGATCTCGAAAAATTTGAAAAACACTTGGAATCATTGATGTATACATGCACATAGTTGCTGGGTTGTCAGGTGAGTAACTACCAGTCCGGTTTTTTTCCCCTTAAATCATGGGCAACAAAACAGAGATCGAACCCGTTGAAAATATCAACTCATGTACCCCAAACACGGCCAGCATGTCAAATTTGAGCCATTGATCTCGCACGGATATCAAGATATTTTTGAAAAATCCATAACATTAAATATGCATTTCACCAGATCCACATGCTCACTGCTAATGCTTCAAACTTGCTACAAACTGCTTGTAGCAACATCTGAATGCTAGTCCATATCCCATTACTGCTGCCTCCAACAAAAGACAGCTAAAAAAACCAACACTTCAAAGTTCTGGCCACAACACAATCAAAGTGACGCCTCTCCTTGATAGGAACTTGAAAAATAGCTTCAAAGCAGGCCTCCTCTAACTTGCTGAATGGATCTTCTAATCAATAGAAGGCTACAATACCAACTTGAAATTCTGAAATTGGAATTAAACTAATGTTTTCAAAGGATTACAAAGAAAAATTGGAGACAGGAATAGGGAAACATGTGAAAAGGAGAGAAAGAAGAGACAACAAGGTGCAGGTCGTCCAATCTAGGGCGGAAAGACCAGTATTGTACTTTAACTAGTGATTGCCCATACCTGAAGGCACGGCGCACTATGTTCTGAGCACAACTAAATCTAATTACTCTTCTTTTGACCACCTAACAACTAAGCTGAATTTTGGCACCCTATGAGGGGTAATTCGGTCCACCCTATTTAACGATGTCCTGATTAGGTCCCGAGTCAAAGATCACATATTATTTCTGGACCTCTGATTGCCCTAGGAATTGGCTCATTGCAATCTGTTCGTCGAGGGCTTTTTGTCCATATATAGAACTTCGAGATCCGACGGGCTGATCAAAAATCATAATAACAGGTCCCGCACCTGTTAAGTAGTTGTTTGTGCAGTTTCCTATCACCAATTGGTTTTGGGATTACTGGCTAGCAACTGTGACATGGTATCAGAGCCTGAGGTCTCGAGTTAGAAACCACGCAGGGCAGAAATGCCCCATGTCGCGTTGTGTGTTTGTGCGGGCGCAAAATGCGCAGGGCAAAAAGGCCCCATGCCGTGTTATAGTCTTATGCGGGCGTGTGCTTCGGATCTGGGCGGTGTCCCGCCCGAGGGAGGGTGTTAAGTAGTTGTTTGTGCAGTTTTCTATCAACAATTGGTTTTGGGATTACTGGCTAGCAACTTTGACAGCACCCCCGGGGTGCCCACCTGAAAAATCACCTATCACTTCTAGACCCCTGATCGCCCCGAAAGTTTGGTCATCGCAATCTAATCATCGAGGGCTTTCCATCCATATATAGAACTTTGAAATCCGACGGGCAGATCAAAATCTGCGAAACCTGGGTCCCAGTGATTATTGCCCAGAACGGACCCCACTACAGCCCACCTTTTGGGCCCCAAACCTCTGATCCAGACCTGATTGGGCCCTTAACTAAACCCGTCAGACCTGACCTGAACCTGACTCAATCCAACCCATCTAACCTGAACCTAACCCCAGACCTGGCCCAGACTCCTTGACCCGTCGCCCGGATAGGGGAGAAAGAATCCAGGGATCTGGGAAAGTAGTGTCCCAGATCTCTGGACTCTCAAACCCCCTTAAACCCCTCAACCCCTTTCCTCTTAATTTCGGCCCTAGGATTTATGTACATAAATCCAAGGGTCCAAAATAAGGGGACTTAAAAAACTAAGCTCCCTTATAAAAGAAGTTTTTCTTTTTTTTTTTTTGCTTTTGACACCTCTTGCTTTTCTTTTAAATGAAGAAGGGATGGCAATACCTGTAAATAACTCAAACTTACTGCCCCTTTTTGCGCCATACAAACCAAGATGTGAACGTGCTTTTGATGGGGATAGCAAAAACTTGTAAATTTCTCCAACTTTTAGCCCCTTTTTTCATTCCCCTCTTAAATCCAAGGGTCCAAAATATCCTTATGGGGAATTCAAAAACTGAGCTCCCTTATTATATAGATTATAATGATACAATACATATTTTGAGTATTTAAAGAAAAACTCTAAATTTTCCAGGATTTACAAATTAGTCACTAGAATATGAACTACATAAAACCTCCTGAAACTGATGTCTAACGAAGACCGTTCACAACTTTAAAAGTGACTAACTATTCACACTCGAAACTTTAACTATGTCGAATCCATAAATCGGTCCTATGATTTTGCTAAAATGGCCACACCTTGTACCCGATACTGATATTAGATTTCATCTACTATACTAATACTCGTGCAAACTTGTACTTACATCATGGATTATATTCGACCATTTCTACCTAACAAGTTATAGAACTTATGCAATATAAAATGTTTATACAACAATTATTACTGAAAACAAGCAGAAGAAGAAGATTAAGATCTTCCATAAACTCAAATTACATGAACAATACAACTTCACTAAGTGAAAAGAGTACCTTAGGTTCCGAGGGAGTTATCCTCATTGTGAGTACAACTCGCTCTAAGCTTCTAGAAACTTCATCTTCAGTTCTCCCACTAATCAACAAAAGTTGTCCTTTTGGTTCTGTCAACAATGTTTAAAAAATAAATAAATATAAATTAATTTAGGTTTTGACTTACAAAACATCTTAAAAGTCACACTTATTGAACCCCAACCTTTGAACATGATATCTTCTCATTTCAACTAAAATTTCCTAAACGAAAGGAAAGAAAAGCCAAAAACACTTTTGTGAAGGAATGTAGATTCAATGTCCTCTGGAACATTGTATTGCAAAATTAAGTACAGTTTTATATACAGCTTAGGAACATCTTACCATTGCAATTATCTTAAAGATATTGTTGATTAGGATAAACTGATTGTAATTAAATGTAATTCCCCAATCAAGGGAATGTAACATATCCTATTAAGAGTTAGTGAACACTATTTTGGAGGGGAAGCCAGTAATCCAAAGGGCACTCGACTTTCTAGTCACAAATCCTTAGTTTCTATGTTTTTCTCATGGTATAAGAGCCACGACAGCATTGAGAAAGATCACTGATAATGTCAGCATCTGTCTTGGCCCAAATCCAAAAAATGCAAATCTGTTATTTGAACTAGGCCTGTCAATTTGGCCCTGAGAAAAGGGGGCCCGGCCCTCAAAAAGCCCTTAAAATGAGGGCTTCTATTTCTAAGGGAAAGCCCTACGGCCAGGCTTGGACAATTTTTTGTAGGCCCTGAGATTTGAGGGACTGGCTTGGACAATACTAGACCAGCCCTGGCCCTCGCCCTCGCCCTGCTTTTTTATTTTATATAAAATATATTTATATATGTAAATATTTAAAATACCCTTATAAAGTCACTTAGCAATAATAAAATGGGGATATGAAGGTAATTTCATATCCCCATATCTATTACAAAATGTCCTAAAAACCCATACACACATACTTGATTCATTTCATCTCTGTTTAATTATTTAAGTTATGTATGCATAAGCAATAAGTGTTGCACGGTTACTTCCGATCCCTCTCTTTTAGTTTTATTGCTTCTTATTTAGGATTTTTTTATTATTTTTATATATTCTTGCTAGTGCAAAAGGGGGTGTACTGTTAATAAGGATACACTTTTTCCTCTATAGAGTGACTTGAGATGCTAACCAATTAATAAGGGTAGCTTGAATGTTCATGGAACTTCAAGGATATGAGGGGATCCAAATATCCTTTTACTTAGACAATTACAACTCCCAGTTTTTTTAACTTAAAACTAACAGTATTTTTTTCAGTGCATTTATTTTTGTAACTGAAATCCGATTATTAAATTGAAAATAATGTCAATTCAAAAAAGGTAGTTGAATGTAAATGATTTAAATTTCTCAATTATAAGAACCTACTAGTATGATTTGGTATGGGTATATTCCTGTAAAAGGTGTAAGATAGAATGGTCTCTTTAACCATTTCCCTTCGTTAACAAATAAATAAAACCATATATTTAGAACCCAAGTCACCACAGCACGTATGACTTTGTCTAGTAAATGAAAGTTTTTAGAGACAACTTCTATTCTTCAAATGTTTTCTTACTGGTCTCTTCGCAATAGAGGTTAGACAAGATAACGGTAGGTCAACATTCAATGCTTGATAACAATATAAAATAAATAAATAAATATATACATAATGATTTTCTTGTTTTGAGGCCCTGAGCCCCGCCCTGGCCCGGCGGCCTTGGCACTCAAGGGTAGGGTAAGGAAAACGTCGGGCCCGGCCCGGCCCGGCCCTTTGACAGCCCTAATTTGGACTATGAGTTTCAATATAATACGCAACTGCGAGTTTGTTCAAATCATTTTTGTAACGAACTTATTTTTACCCTTTCATCATGATATAAGAGTGCAAGTTATATAAAACTGATTCAAACCATTTAATTACCTAAATCAAAACATAAATCCTTAGTTATCAAACTTGAGAACCAATCACTTAATTGAAATAACCAAACTAACTAAACAAAACCGGAATACTAAACAAACTGAAATATTAAAGTCCATCTCATATATTCTAATCACTCCCACAGATGTCAAATCCTATTTGTCTCAACATTGTTGTAATCACAAGTAAAGAAATTCTAATAAGAATTTAAAATTCCAAACTGGTCAAAATTCATGTTAAAGAGTTCTAGTAAAGAAACCGGCCACTTTAATGGCTCTAAGTCATGGGTAGTGGGTGCACAATTCATCCTCACCAAAATCCAGACCTTACTACAGCCATACCATGCTGATGGGTTAACACTAGCAAAACCCCGTGGATAACCACGAAACCACCAAATGCACAGACTGATATGAATTATTTTTAATAAATTTATTAATTAATAAACTTGTGAATCCTTTTTTTTTGTTGCTAATTTGATCATTATGTTTTTTTCCAAATGTTATATTCTTTAGGTGAGGCATGAATTGATTAAGAAAGATCAAATGATCATAGACCTAACAAATTGACCTAATATATTTAAGTGGGACCAAGATGAATGGGGCTCATCATCTATATTCGAACCGTTCATAAAATCATATGATGCGGGCTGGGACCCATTAATTGATTGATAAAGATCAAATGATCAAATGATCATAGACCTTTCAAATTAACCAAACCTTATCCGTCCATAAAACCATATGATGTAGGCTGGCAAAGGATCAACTGATCGTAGAACTAACAAATTGATCAAATATGTTTAAGTGAGACCCAGATGAATGGGGTCCATCATCTCTATTCTAACCGTCCATAAAATCATATGATGCGGGCCGGGACCCATGAATTGATTGATGAAGTTCAAATGATCATAGACCTCATAAAATGAACAAACCTAATTTATTTAAGTGGGACCCCAAAGATGAACGGAGTCCACCATCTATATTCTAACCGTTCATAAAACCATATGATGCGGGCTGGGACCCATGAATTGCTTGATAAAGGTCAAATGATCAAATGATCATAAACCTCACAAATTGACCAAACCTAACCTATTTAAGTGGAAACCCCCCCCCCCCCCCCCCCATGAATGGGGTCCACTATCTCTATTCTAACCGTCCATAAAATCATATTATGCGGGATGGGACCCATGAATTGATTAAGAAAGATCAAATGATCATAGACCTAACAAATTGACCAAATATTTTTAAGTGGGACCCAGATGAATGGGGTCCACCATCTTTATTCTAACTGTCCATAAAATCAAATGATGCGGGCCGGGACCCATGAATTGATTGATATAAATTAAATTTTTTGAATTTAAAGGTTTGGATTTGATCCCCAAAATCGTTGAAGATATTACTTGAATGGAAATTCTTTTTGTAGTAAGGTGGATGGATAAATATTAGGAAATGACGGAGATTTATAGGAAGATATTTCTATATGATTGGAAACGGAAGGGAGGAATGGAAGGGTTGGAAATGGAAGGGTGATACATCCCTTTGCTGCCACGTGTCTTGGATCCCTTTGCTGCCATGTGTCCATCTCCAAGACATGCCAGGTGTCCTCCTCCAAGACTTCTCATGAAGTGTATACATCCCTTTAGTAATATAGATAGATTAGCATAGGAAATTTCTTTGTTACCTAAAATATGGCCCATGATTGGTGTGAGAACAAGGAGAACTGAATAGATATGGTACATAGTTTGAACCACACATATAAATAGCAATCATACTCTATGCATCATAACATCAAAAGATTGATGGAAAACATTGAATACAACGATTGAGAATGACTTGAATCTGACAAGCATACATTTTAACATTAATACTTCAAAATATGAATAATAAGACATATGAGTATGTCTAGGGGTTATAAAAATTCAATTTGAATCACAATATGAAAACTCCAACATCAATTGGCACACCAAGCCCTAGTGCTTCCTCCAACTAAGAAAAATGCCACATGTTTTATGTAAGATTCTTCATTTTAATTGTGTTATCTAAATAATCTTGATTAGTAGCTAACTATAATCTTTTTCATGAATTTTTGAAGATTTTAAATGGTCAGTTTAATTGCCATTTAAGCACCAAGTTGGAAAATCAGGGAAATAAAGTACTGTTGTCTAAGTTGATGGAGAAATATTGAAGGTTGTTTTTCTTGTAATCTCTAATTGATACATGATTTTATTTTATTTTTTCTATTTTGCATTTTCTCCATAAAATGGCATCAATCTCTTTATGTTGTAATGAACTTTCGCATCCAATATAACTTTATTGCTACGGGTAAGAAAAAATAGTAGCAGTCTCAAGTCAATCAAATTGGATTTAACACGGTCCCTAGTTGTTGCTTGGTTAGGGACATGTGTAGTGGTGAATGAGTTAAGAGTCCCTTGTGTAATATGTATACCAGATCGGCATACCCAGAAACAAGCATGTTCCAAGCAAATGGGGTTGATTCTCAGCTTGGCATTTCATCAAACAATTGGTAACCTTTGTCAATGAGGCCGCAGGATGTGCAAAGGCGTAGGAGTTTCGGGGGTACGAGACAGTGGCGACATTCCATGGCCAAAGACTTGGATTTGTAAGCCGGTTTCGAGGAGGGAAGAGAAGATTTGGGGTTCATATTTGATGCTGCATTCTATGGCAGATCTGATGTCAATGAAGACATGATCGAGGGCTTTGAGTATTGTTTGGGGTTTGGGGTTTTGGTGGAGGAGAGGAGTTGGAGATAAGGGTTATGGTAAAGAGAGACTGGTGGTGATGTTTTGGTGAAGGTCGTTTCAATGAAGGTGGTGTTTGGTCTTTTTTTTCTTCTTTCTGTGTTTTTTTAGGGGAGGAGAAGGTAGGCTTTTTTGTTTTGGCTTTTGACCAAAACCCTAGATGTTGGATCTCCTGAAGAGAGAGAGTTTCCTAGAACCTTGTTCGACATGGTGTGACACTTTTATATTTAAAGAGGAGTTTCCTTGCTAAATAATCCAGAGGTTCATGTTAGAGACTTCCTGTCAGTCTAATCAAACTGTTACTGCCATTAACCAACAAAGCAGGCTCTTAGCAAGCCTTGTAGTACAATTGCATTTTTAATTTGGAAAAAGTTTAAGGAATTGCAACATGAATCTACTTGGGAAAGCAAATCCGCTGTTATCTCAATGGCGAAGCACCTCCTCCTCCACAAAAATGACCGAGGTTCAATCCCTAGTCGTAGCAATGATGGTTTGGGATTTGGTTAGAGTGAGTGGAGGTATGAGTTGTACCAGAGCAAAAAAATTTAAAAAAAAAATCTACCTGGGGAGATGAAGTTGCACAAGAGAGCAATTTGAATAGCCGTATTCTGTTTATCACCAGTTAGCATCCAGAAGTTGATTCCTGCCTTTCTAAGTGTCTCAATTGTTTCTGGAACTCCATCCTGAAAGAATATAATAAGAAAACTAATAAACCTTATGAGCAAAAAGAAAATTACAACATCAAAATGGTAGACTATGGCATAATAATAATTGTCTTGTAACTATGTCCTTAGGTTTAGCACTTGCATAATAAATGCCACCATTAGAAAATAGATCACCTGTAGGCGATCCTCTATTGCAGTGACCCCAAGGATTTCAAGATCCTGTTCCAGCCTTTGACAGACCTCAGCCGACTTCCACTGGAAACTTGCAAGTCAGTTGCATTATTTGCACTGATATAAATTTCCTCACAGATAACAAAGAAAAGAGGTTCTCGTAAAGTCTACCTCCCTGTCAACCAATGTGCTATTGGCCTCTTTAAACATGACAGACCATTCACTGTATTCATCTTCCTTCAGTTCACGCCAAGCCAAACAGAGAGTCCGTAATCCCAATTGACCATACTGTTCCACAGCTTCAACATAAGTCCTTATTTGTTGTCCTGGAGATATATCTAAACTTTAGATGACATTTATGAATTTGAAAAGAAAACATACTATTACTAATACTATTATTATTATATTCCCAATCCTATATAATGATTGAGTTCTGGGTGTCCGCATGACGAGCATAATACATAAGAGTATACATACTCTTCCTCATGGAGGAATACATACTATTTTACACGTGTTCAGTTGCGTCTCTCACTTGTCTACACATAAGAAGTATATCAGGTGGTATGGTATCATTCTTTCTTTGCACTAGTTAAGAGACTGATAGGACCAATCTTTCTTTCTATTCTCCTAACTGGCTAAGCAAAATTCACATTTTCCCAGAGCCCTATCTTCTGGAGATAAAGATCTTCAAAGCTATAAGTCCCTGCCAACCCTAGGGCGGACATCAGCAGGCAGTAAAATCAGAGGTCCTTGCAAGAGCAGAGAAATACTAATATTGATGATAGTAGATGATCAAGGTCATCACCCAGTGCACACCTGCCGAAGCAGGGTCCAGACTGGAGACAGACCTAACCTATGGCAATTTTGCATAAAGTGGTTGCTCGCAGGTCTGAAACCTATGTTATCATGCATGGCACCCGAGACTTTTTACCATTGCACCAAAGCAATGACCCTATTGATGATAGTAGATGATGATTTATAAATTATTTTTTTGGATTTCTGGAAGCCTCTTAAGAATTGTTCTTACCGTTTCTTAAAGAAAACTGTTAAAACTAATTATCTGAATAATGAGAATGAACATCTTCAGATTCAATCAGTTGATCTGACTGCTTATGCTAGAGAGGTGACTAGCACAACTTTTATAATAGGAAACAAGTTTTTTAGCATTTCATTCAATATTGAAGGAGTAAGAAGATACTGCTCCAACTCCTGATCAACAGAAATAATCCTGGACATGTCTGAGCTGTGTCTGCAAGTCAACAGACATTGTTTGAAAATTAATTACAGATTTTGCACATTTCAAAAGCTGCTGCGAAAAATCTGATTTTTTGAAGTATTCTCTCCCATAGTTGTCAATTTTGTTCCGTTCCGAAATTAGCCTTGGGCGGAATGGAATGGCCAACTAAAAGTTTCCGGACCCGATTCCGGTCCGTTTTGGTCAATTCAGTCAATTCCGGTCATTCTCGTCCCAATTCCGAACCAATTCCGTCCCATTCCGGCCAATGTTTCATACTTACATGCACATGTAGTGAAAACTAGAAAATGGTCAATTGTAGAGTGTAGTTTAATTTAGGTTATGTAAGTATGCATTTTTAGTATTATTTTAGCATTCAACTATTTTTTCAATGTTAGGTATTCTTTTATATTTGTTTTTTCATTTTTCAATCGCATCTTTTCCGGAACGGAATAACAAAATCGACCAGAATGCTGAAACACGTTCCACTACATGGTCAAACCGGAACGGCGACCGGAGCGGAATTGAAAACTATGTTCTCTCCACATCTGTACACCTGATGCAAGAATAGGTCAATGATTTTGGAGAAATATATGAAAGTAACACACCAATTCTTGTTGGCTTATCAATAATGCATGATATTTTTTTCTTGACTTTTCCTCGATCTTTGAGGTACTGGACCGTGCAGTCTGATCCCCCTTCGCGCCCCATGTACACCTCAGTGGGGCCCGCACCTGGTGCCCCACCAATCAATTCAAAGGTAGGGGATTGAAAAATCTGGATAGGCCCTGCCTTTGTGTAAATTTTCAGGTCCATCAGATCATCCTAACCCCTAGATGTGTCACCCACAAGTTTAATAGTTTTATATCAAACAAAAAAAAAGGACAGCTGATCCAATGGTCAGTCCAATTCAGATCAGTGTAGAAAAAATGGGATAGATGACATTCAAGGATGCACCATTCGGATGGGTGATAAAAGTGGCGGACCCAGGATTTTCGTCAAGGGGGGCGGACCCAACCAGGTTGTTGGGTTATGGGGGCAAACCCAGGATTTTTCATGTGGGTTATGGTGGCAGACCAAGGTTTTTTGTGTGGATTTTGGAAACAGACCAAGAATTTTCATATCGCATTTTGAAGTTGACCCAGGTCTGACGGGGTTGACTACCCCAAAAGCATATGCTTGGGTCCGTCCCTTGGTGATAAAGTCGGCCTCAATCGTGCTATGTGAAGTGCAACTTAAGATCCATTTTCACAGTGTGCTGGATCATTTGTTTTGGGCTGTGAATAATATATATATATATATATCTGGGAAATATTCATGCGCATCCATCCCTCACCGTACTATGATGAGGAACAACATAGTGGGGCCGACTTTATATATAAATATAGACACCGGTGATCCAGTGCACAACTTTTTTTAAGGGTTTTGCCTGTACAGCTGACCTTAGAACTGATATTTGCCCCTGAACAGTCGAAGTTTAAATATTTCCCTCATGCGATACTCTAGGGCTGTATGATATCGCACATATCACACTATGCGATATTCTAGGGTCGCGCGATATCACACATATTGCACTATGTGATATCCTAGTGCCGTGTGATATTGCACCTTTGTTGTACAAGCAGTTCTACAGAAAATATTAAAACTTAAACCACTTAGGGGCAAATGTCAAGTCTAAGGGTAGCCGTATGGTCCAAATCCCTTTTTTTTTATGCACGCCCATGCGCAGCTCATAGTGGGGCTCAGCTGAAAGGTCCATCTGAATGGACCACAGACTAGGAACTCCTTTAGTTACACCAAATCCATGGAGTTTACACCCATCCGAATGGACTAGGCCCCATGAGCGTGCATGCACACAGTGCGCATCTCTCTGTGAGGCCCACATGTGATTGGGTCTGAGAGGGATTTGAAGATCTGGGTGGGGCCTACCAGTGTACGGTGATGGGGGCTCATGTGATCATCCTAAACCTTTGATCAAAGGTCCAAAATTTTCAGCTGTCTAAAATCAGTGCACGTTTGATCCAACAATCCAATCCATTCAAATGGGTGCAAACCAAAGGGACTTGTGATGATCAGGGGCTATGAGGTACGCAAGGGTGTGCACCCCAAAAAAAAAAAAATCTGTGCACTTGATAACACACGGTCCACCTCTCATGCGCTCACAACTTCAAACAGTTGTGGGGCCTACCTGGCACCTCCATCTAGGGATGGGACCATCCACCCCCCCCCCCCCCCCCCCCACCTTTCCCTCTCCTCTCCCTGTCCCTGTCTCTCCTGTTCCCCCTATTTTCCCTCAACCAAAAAATAAAAATAAAAAAATGTAAATGGTGACAGAGGCGTGAATCAGCATCCTGACCACTTGATCAACAGCCAACAAGTTTTCATCATCAAAAACGAGTACACAATCAATCCAACGACCCAGTCCATTCAGACGGGTGATATTCATAAGGTGGGCCTCACCAGGCATTTAGGAACGCACTCAACAGAGGGGGGCCCTAGTATGTATGTGTATATATTATATGTGTTTGTCTGGGCTCGCTTCTACTGCAGACGTGGTCGCAAGGGAGGCGTGCAAACCCAATGAATTGCGAAAACTCTCTCAATTCGAGCACACAGATTTCGGTGCTCCCTTGTCTCAACCTCATTTCCAACGCTCAGATTTCAATGCTCCCACATCTCACCATTGAATCGCTATTTCACCTCCCTAAACCACTCTTCCCACTATCCAAAATCGCTTCCACTACCCATGTCCCTCTCAGCGAAAAAATTGAAAATTACAGATTTCCCTTGTAGAATCTTTTCCCGCCTTTAGCATAACTCATCTCTCCCCCAAAACCTCCACAAACTAACATTTATAAAGCTATAAGAAACCAGCCATTTCATAGGAAACTGCTTTCCTTTCTCGACTCAGCAACGAAAAAAACCTCTTCTTCATTTCAAAGCTGTTTCTCAAAGCCTGCCTTTGTTGCTGAAGAATTGTAGGAAAACAACATTTTTTTGGCTTATGGGATTCGTAATTGCAAGAAGATTTTCGAAGAGGATATCTTTTGGTTCTGATTTTGGTCTAATTTGCAGAAGAAGAAAACCTTTAAGGCCAGTTTGGATAAATGAGGAGTGGAGTGAAATGAAGTGCATTTTACATGTGGAGTGGAGTGAAGAGAAGTAGGTTGAAGTTAAAATATAATACTTCACTTCACTCCATTGGATGCTTATTTTTGAAGTTAAAGTTTGAAGTAGAATCCACTTTTACTCAAGGAAATGAAATTAGTTAGAGTAGAAGTGAAATGGAGTACATATGGCTCACAATATTACTTCATCTATTAAGCCAGACTCATCCAAACGGGGTAGAGTTGAAATTTTAGACAGTTAGGGCCCATTTAACTTCACTCTACTCTATTTTTTGCCTATCCAAACAGGCCCTTATTTTCTTCTTTGGAGTCATTTGATTGTTTTGATTAGTTGGAGCAAAGAGATGGGTTTGGAGTTGAAAGAGGCACCTGGGAGCCTTTGTTTTAACCATGGTTTAAAATATAGGCTGATGCCACTTCGTATCAGCCAATACGTACCGATATCGGTCAAGACCATACCGGTACTTTACTGCGATATCGGTTGTGGACCGTATCGGCAAAATATCAGCCATCACCACCGATATTTTGAAAACACAGTCATAACGGCCGATATTTTCGGTATCAGTTAAAAAGGCCAAAAAAATTTATAAAAAGGGAGAGAGGTCTTTGAATCCACATTTCCCAGACATGCAATAAAAGAAAAAAAAAAGAGAGGAAAAATAAGAGAGGGAGAGAATAGTTAGTTGGTTGCACCATTTCAGACATGCAATGAGAAAAAACAAAAGAAACTACAGACACACACACACACCCACACAAACACAGAAAGAGAAAGGGAGGGAGAGAGAGCCATGAAGCGTCGATTCTGTCACGGCTATAACCACTGCCAATTCGTCACCGATAGTCTGCACCCACTCTTTCGTTTCTCTCCCTCTTCCTCCTTTTTCTTTTTCTTCATTTCCTTCTTTCCCTCTTCTTCTCCAATCTCCTTTTCTCCATTCCCTCTCTTTTCACCTTCTCATCTTGGTACTCCTAAAAAATAAAAGGGGCGCCTTTAATTACCCTACTAACTTTATTATCTTCCATTGTTGTAATGTGTTGAGATCTGTTGAAATGACTCCAAATGGGGCCCACCTAAAAAAATCTAAACCATTAAGAAATAACCTTTGGATGTTGCAATCAGTTCGAATCTATCAATATGGCTCCAAATGGAGCAGACCCCATAAAATCTAAACCACTAAAATAAAAACCCTTGTGATACCCCTGGCCAAATTTTAGGATAATAACCACTAAAATAAAAACCCTAGTATGAACCCTAGCCAAATTTTAGGATAATAAAATTTGGGCCCACTACCAGATTTATATACTTTATGGTGGGCCTACTTATAAAAATATAAGCCACTAAAAATAAATGCCCCCTAAAGATGTGGGCCCTCAACAGGTTTTAATCAAACTAAAATTAGGTCCATCAGATTAGTCACTTGTAAGCCATGTGAATAAAATATATAAAAAGAATTCAAATGCTTCATAGTAGTCAAACTACTGATGGGCCCAATTCATTGGAGTATCCTTTTTTTTTTTTTTTTGAACTTATACCCCTCTAATAAAACTTACTTAAGAAAAAACTAAATCACTCAAAACAAATGCCTCCCTAATAGGCCCTTAAAGAGATTTTATTCAAAGAGGAGTGGGGCCGAATGTCACAATCAACATTTCTAAAAATGTGAGTAAAATATTAAGATAAAGTTCAAGTGTTTTATAGTGGTCAATGTGGGCTACATTGATAGATTAGTAAATTATAAAGGTGGGCCAAAAAAATTATAACATTGGAATATGAACATAGTTAATAGCTAAAGATTAAAAAGTAATACTGGATGTTAAAACTTAGGGGGAACAATATTTGTTTTATAGAACTTAGGGGGAACAATATTTTTTTTAGAGTAGTTACTGATGAAAAAAAATATATATTGTTTTCTAGCATTTTACAATATTCTGAATTTTTTGGATAATTTTTCATATTTTTTTGGGGTATAAAAAAACTCACACCATGATAACCGTGAAGGACCATGAACCGCGACCGCTACAGCATTGATTTTTGGGGTCAACTGATACTGCGATTTTAAATCATGGTTTTAACTACAGCTATCGTATGTAGTTTATTAGCGAGTGAAATCTTGCAATTTGATGTTTGCAGGCCTCCACTACGACTAATTTGCAGGAGAGGAAACCATATGGGTGCATTGAGCGTCCGTGTGCACCTGGCTGTGGGGCACACCTGCGGCCCCACCTTGGGGGGGGGGGGGGGGGGGGGGGGGGGGGGGGGGGGGGTATGTGGTCCAGTGTGATGGATCATCAGGTGGGACCCACTATGGGTGCACACGGTGTACATAGGATAATTTATGCATGTATTGGTGTGTATAATGAAATTATAAGGTATGCACCTTTTTAATAATGTAAAGGTGAGATGGTGATATGACTTTTATGTGGCCCACCTAGTTGACTGCCGACCATGTAGGGCAGGGGGGATTGATTTAAAATGGTTGAGATACAAACACCCCCATTTCACACATCAAACCATATTGGATGAGGTTGGTATTTTGCACATACCAAGCCCTCATCTTGAGCTTTCAATCCCCAATGCCCTTCATGGTTGGCACTCTGCCAGGTGGGCCACATAAAAGTCACCTCACCAACTTTTACTCACTGTTGGATTGAAATCACAAGAAAGTGCTCCTCTAAAACCATTAAACTTTGGGACCATGGATGAAGGGATTAGGATAATCTAATGGAGTTGAGAGCTTTCACATAGGTAGAGCTCATCTAGATTATTCCATCCAGGGCATTCCATGGTTGTCATACACCATAATGAGCCCAACTGGGAGGGGCTTTTTTTGTAAAAAAACTCCCCGGGAGTTCTCTAGCGCTCCTCATATATATATATATATATAAAGGGCTTCCTTTTGCTGAGCACCGGTGCTCATGATTAGGTGAGCACACTTTCTTGTGGAACCCACCAGGAGATGGTCCACAAGCAGGCCCCACTATGATGGAATGCGTGGTACAAAATTGCATGTTCTACTTCTATCCATCTCAAGTTCACTAAATCCTCAAAGATGAAGATCGTTAAATTTCTGAGGCCAATAAAGCCATAGCAAGAAAAAGAAGCACCAAAAACACAAAGGTGTAAGATTCAATCTAAAAATGTTCATAATTCATTTAATAATGTAGGTATGAAGCATACATTCATGAATGCATAGCCTTAAGTAGAGAATTTCATATCAGAATGTCTTTTGAAATAGCCTTAAGTAGAGAATTTCATATCAGAATGTCTTTTGAAATGCATAGTTTTCAGTAATAATATTGCCTCCAGGCATATTCAGAAGTGGCTCAATAATATACTTCGTAAATAACTATCTACCTGAGTGTGAATTAGGAAGAATTGCTTCATCTGCTCCTTTTGACAAGAGGATAATCTTCCCGTTCTGGCAATCTCTGACAACCACCGACATCCTTTTCCGGTCCGAAGTGAACTCTAAAGTATCAAGTATCTCATATTGAATAGTTGCGGCATTGAAGTTGATTTCTGCAAAACAGATATTTTGAAGGAACTAACCCAATCTCATCTACAATTAAAGTGTAGTGTACACTGTATAAATAAAAGAACAATATCCAGAAAATACACGTCAAGGATTAAATCATACCAAGAGTATTCCCATTTTTACTTATGAGAACCATATGCAAGTGAGCAGCAGCTTGAACAAGAGCATCCTCATCCTGGGATTGAGCTTTATATAAGATTGCCCCACTTTTGCTACAGATGAGTAAATGAGACATAAACATCAACAGCAAAGTATAAACATAAGCACCTTCAAATAAATAAAGTTCATATATATTTAAGAGATTATACTTACCTTTTCAGAGGTATAACTGTATTGCATATTGCCATAACCGTAAGGAATCTAATAACATCGGGATTGTTGCTACTAACAGCATTAAGCAGCTCCGTATCTGATTACAGGAAAAATAATTCAATAATTTCCAACAGATAATATATATATATAGAGAGAGAGAGAGATCATTTGGTTAAAAGATCACCTAAAGTAAGATACAAATTTATGTGCATATTCCAAGACATTCAAGTGGATAAAACAAATTCACTATAGCTATAAACACGAGGAAGATACTTCTAGTATGATCAAGAACAAAGAAAGATGTATGCCTCAAATCATTTGAATCGTTACATTCAAGTGGAACTTAATGATTTGAATCATCAAATCATTAAGTTCCAACAGATATATATATAAATAGAGAGAGAGAGAGAGAGAGAGAGAGAGAGAGAGAGAGAGAGAGAGAGAGAGAGAGATCATTTGGTTAAAAAGATCAATTACAGTAAGATACAAATTTATGTGCATATTCCAAGACATTCAAGTGGATAAAACAAATTTACTATAGCTATAAACACAAGGAAGATAATTTTAGTATGATCAAGAACAAAGAAAGAAAGATGCCTCAAATCATTTGAAATTTTGAATCATTACATCGAAATATTTTTTTATTGTCGGTCTGTTATATAGAAACATGCCCACAAAACATATGCAATCATTTGTTCATGTACCAAATAAAATCATGCGGCATTTTGTTCCAGCGGAATATAGATTTTATTTAATTGATAACCATTCAAATATATTAAAGGAGAAGCAAAAGAGTACAAAAGGCCCAAACACAAGAAAGGGGCAGAAGCATTATACCAAAGAGAAGCACAAAGAAGCAACAACAAACTACAAGAAGGAGAACAACAAACTAATAAGTGAGAGCAACCAAGTTAGAAGACCTGTCCACCCCTTTCTTAGGTAGCGAATCAGCAAGACCATTGGCCTCTCTCCCAGCATGATGAAAAGACACTTGCAGCAACAACGATAAAGCTCTAATCTCATTCAAATAAGACTAAAATCTCCAAGGAGGCACAACTGAAGACGACACACGAGATGGCATTAAGAGAATCCCTTTCCATCACTATCTTAGAATGAAAAGATGAGGCATACATACGGGTCGCATGTAAGATGGCTAAAACCTCCACCTCATTAGACTCCATACACCTCACATTCTTGGAAAACCTTACAAACACAATGCCTTCACAATTACGAAGCACCCCACTAATACCCGCTGGCCCCAGCATTCCCTTTGCCGCTCCATCCACATCATTAACTTTTAACTCATTAACTGCCGTAGGAACCCATAACATCACCTTTTTCACCTTCTTAGCCCCACATAGTAAGGACGCCTCCCAATTATGCAACACACCATCAATCCTCAGACCAATGATCAAAATAGCGGGCGTAGCGGCCGACGGCCAAAACGCTACATAACAGGTGATACTAGCGGCATAGTGGTGTGAATCGAAAAGGCGGTCAAAAATTTTCAACAAAAACACCCAAGACACTTTTTTCTTATAGTAACTAAGATAGGGGGATGGGGCGGTCCCTACAATGCATAGGCTCTGTATTGCTGAATGATTATAAAAACAACAATATTTATCTACTTTTTCACATGTTTTCATGTTAGTTAATCTAAGTTGGAGATGCATTTCTAAATTCATAATTCATAAGCATTTTAGCATAACTGTACATAACACAAAGATAAAAAAAAAAATATATTACAAAGTAATGCTTAAATAAAGCTTAAAGTTCAAACCAAATGACAAATTAACTTACATTAAATACAAACATTGTACTTTTGTAGAGAGTTAAGAAAAGAATACCTCTAGTAATATCGAAGGGCGTGTTTCCCACGATATACCTAGAGAAGAGCCCTTGAGATAAACTCTATGTATCGGCTTCAATTCGGTGAAATATTGTGATTTTTAGTGTTCTTTTAAGCATGGAAGGGTAGAAACGATGCATACAACTGTTGCTTTGAGAGAACAATAGAAAAAAACAATCTCTATCATGTGTTTCAAAAAATTATGCAAAGTAGATGTCAGTCACGCTCCGTAGCAGCCCATAGCGGGAACATAGCAGCCGCTACATTTGCTAGCGGCACTAAATTGTCTGTAGACCGCTATGCCCGACATAGTGGCCGCTTCAAACTATCAAAATCGCTCTTGGAAGAGGCCCATTTGGCAATTCAAACCACCACAAACTGAGAATCATCCTCCACACTCCACAGAATTTATAGATTTCCTCTTCCTCTTCAAAGGTCCTTTTGCCATTCTAAACCTCCTGATTGTTATAGATTTCTTTATATATCTGCTTGCTACCCTGTTCTCAATTTCCATTCCTAACTCCAAATCGTAGGCTATAAGGCAAATTTGTTTGGAACAGGCAAAGCAAGAAGAACTAGCTGCACTGAAAACATATCACACATGCGATTTTGTTCCTAGTTCTGTTGGCTCTAAAGTCTAAACTCAAATCAGATGGTCTGTTGGATTGTTATAAAGAAACACTTAATAGCCCTTAGAGACCAGCAAGAATGTCGGATAAATTACGAGACCTATGCTCCTATAGCAAAGATGACTACCACCCGAACTATTCTCGCTGTTGCAGCTTCACAGTTATGGCCTCTTTCAGATGGATGTAAAAAATGCATTGTTACATGAGGACCTCAAGGAAGAGGTATTTATGAAGCTTCCTCCATGGATCAGTAAAACCCGTCAGCTAAAAAAATCTCTTTATTGGCTGAAACAACCACTGTGAGCTTGGTATGAGAAGCTTTTCAAGACTCTTCATCTATTGGATTCATAAATGTAAAAATGACCCTTCCATATTCCTTCATCGCACCTATTCCGGAATAAAAGTCCTCGTATATGTCGATGACATCATCATTGTTGGGACTTTGATGCAATACCCCAGTTACAGGCTTCATTCCACATGAAGGATCCGAACAATCTCATATATTTTCTGGGTCTCAAAGTCCATATATCAGCACAAGGCATTTTTATCAATCAGCATAAGTACACTAAGGATCTAATTGCCTTGGTCCGACTGAAAAAATTCTACTCTAGTGGACACCCCTCTATAGTCAACACCAAATATCATAAAGTGAGGGTAAAATACTTTCATATCCTACCATTTATATGAGGTTGGTTGGGAGTCTTGTTCACTTGACAATTACATGTCCATACATTTCCTACATAGTTAACTGGGTGAGTCAATTTATAATTAAACCTCGGCATCTTCATCTAGCATCAATAAAACTGATTATTTATTCTTTATTGGGCACTTCTCATTGAGGGTTATACTTTCCTGGTGGATCTCCTCTCCAACTCACAACTTAAACAGATGCCGACCAGGCAGGTTGACTTGACTCTTGTTGGTCCACAACTAGATAGTTACTATATCCTAGGAATGCACTTGTGCCATGGAAGTGCAAGAAACAGAAGAAGGTATCCAAATCTTCGATAGAAGCAGAATCGGAGCCATGTCTTCTGCTTGTTTGGAGATTATTTGGCTTCGGAAGGTCTTATCTGAATTAAGCTTCCCTCAGAATACTCCCACTCCTCTACATGCTGACAATACTAGTGCAATGCAGATCACAGTAAATCAGTCTTTCATGAGAGAACCAAAAAGATTAAGGTCGATTGCTGCTCCATTCGAGAAGCCTATGATGATCATGCTATTACTCTGCCTTGTGTCTACAGATCTTCAAATTTCAAATATCTTCACAAAAGCCTTGACATGAAATCGCCATCAATTCTTCATAGACGAATTACTTCTTGTAGAATCCCCAAAATCAATTTGAGGGTGGTGTTGGGGGGTATTAGAGCAATCTAAGATGTGAAGCTCAGGACCCCATGTAGACAATAAAATCTTCTGGACAAATAGGTAATTGACTTCCGATTGATTTTAGTTGCCCCATTAGTAGGGATTCTTGATTGTAATTACCCCAATTAAAGGGGATATATTGCTAAAAACTTTCCTTGTATAGCATACTCAAAAATATAAATAGGGAGATCCTCCTGAAGGGAACGACACCTTACAATTTCCAGAAAATTATTTTCTTTAATTCTCTATGTTGTGTCATATGGGCTGCTCCCCCTATAACTGAGATAATGCAGATGGAAATGGCTCCTTCGCAAGTACTGGAAGACGAATTGATGATAGCTGTGTATAAGGAAATTCAAGAGGAGAAAATTTTACTTCAGGAGAAGATGAATTAATTTCCAACTAGTGATCATCATCCAAGAAGAAAGGAATATTCTCAAAAAAGATCATATCGGTTAAACAAATGTTCTTTGTAACTCCTGGATGGTAACAATGATCTTTTTTTCAGTACAACAAGTCAACAATAGCCGAGAAATACACGTTTAATTGCTTGAGGGTCTAATTTACCGTAACTCAGATCAATGCACAGAAAAACACAAATCCAGAATTTTGGGAGGAACAAAAAACAGTGGGGCTAGGAATATAAGTGAGAAAGAAAGGGTCTCACCATCCAAGACAGAGGGAATATTATTTGTTGAATAGCACTCCAATTCATTGCATCTCCACAATAAACTTTAGAAACAGGAATATTCAGTAAAATTATACGAGCAAATTTCTAGCAGGTGGTGGTTTACACTATGCAACTCATTTTTCTGAGACGTATAAGCACAAGAGGTTTGATGAATAATCCCATGACTGGAGAATATATTTTGAAATTCACCGAAAACTTTTTTTTAAGCATCACTATTCACTACTACAGTACAAACATTCATCCCAAACTGAACTTGAATCTGCTTGTAGAACAATTTCAGATGTAGGAAACATCTCAAGTAATATTTTCTTATATATAGTCAAATCATATGCGAGTAGTCATCCACAAATATCACAAAACACTGAGATCGCAACAAACTCTAAACCCAAGGAGGACCCCAGATATCAAAAAGTAGTAATAGAACGTAACTAGAGTACAAACTACTAGGACTCTAATGAAACAACCTTTGATGTTTACCGAACTCGGAAGCCTCACATTTTATACAGTGCACTTTATACAAATACACTACTCAATTATGCAAGTTTGGCCAAGTTGGCACCTAACAAGACCAACAAAAAATCTGACATGTTTGTGCAACACTGAAGATTCCTTGGTAACATGGAAAAGCCTCTGATTTTCCGCACTTGTCATTTCTTCGTTGTTTGGTGCAGAGCTTTTTTGTGCAGAAACAAGAAAAAAAAGAGTTATTTTTTTCCAACTCCATGGAAAACCATTTCATGTGAGGGGGGTAGGAGTCGCTTTTCCATAGGAAGGCAGAAAAGGAATCTGCAGTACTGCAGAATTCCAGTGTCGTACAGGCGTGCACTAAGTGCAGAACAACTGTAATCACAATAAGGAACCAAAAACCCTATATAATGATAATAAAGAAAATATGACAATAATTTCTACAAGTCAGAGAAATATAAAATTAAAGGGAAGACATGCAAGGTTTAAAATAAAATACAGGAATAGAGTTCCACTACAGATGAAAAAAAAATGCAAAAGGAAAAATTTTAGGCAAAAAGCTATATATATGTTAATTAAACATATTATATTTATAACATACCTCTCAAGGCATCTCCACTTTCATTTCCATAAAAGATTCCACTAATACAACACCTTCTAAAGATCATTCTATTCTCGGTAAGAGTCCCAGTTTTGTCAGTCAAAATGTATTCAGCTTGACCCAAATCCTCACTTATTGCAGTGCTACAGTACGTAAAAAACACATCTTGATGTCAGAAACAAGAAGAATATGCAGGTTCCTATACACAAAATGCAAGAGGATTGCTCTCGTACTTGGCTGCATGGGAAGGAGTATTAGTGTCGTGATCATACATCTCCTCATCCCAATCAATGAACTTCGCATATAAACTCTTCACTAGATCCAAAGATACCTGTGAAAAATACATAATACTCTTGGAGATGTCAACAATTATATATAGTCCAATTGGTTGATTTAACCAAGGGAAATAAAGAGCATGACAACGGAGTACATTGACCTTGATAAAAATACATGGCCTCTGCATTTTAATTGACTCATACACGATCTCCAATGGCAAGTGATAGAGCAATAAATAAGAGCAATGTTGGAAAACCATATACGTCTTAAAATTCAACCGAGTCAACTCAGTGAAGTCGTGTACTGGGTCAATGGACTGGAAAAACCAAGTATACATAAGTTTTTCAGATATTGTGTGGGTCAACACAGACCCAGCCCAAGTTGACTCAGCCAGGTCATCTACCAGATCACCATACTGGACAAGCAAGGGATGCACAGCATTCCTGAAACCAGGTTAGTGTTATGAAACAAAGATGGGATTTTCTTTAATAATAGAACTTTCAGAGACTTATAATGTAGGGTTTTCTGTAAAAACAAAGATTATGATATAATATATATATGAGTGTGGTCACCCAACCCAAGTGACCAAATCGTACAGTTCTTTCTTCAATTTTCTCTCTTTTCTTTTATTTTGTCCAAATTTCCTGCTCTAGGGTTTTTTCGGACATTAATAGAAAACCTAGATTCACTTTGACTAAACCAAATTGGTGCCAAAGCATCAAGGCAAGTAGAAGACTCCTCTGTAAAGGAACTAACAGGTGAGGATTAACATCTGAGTGAAGTTACAGGGATTCCAGCTCTGTCCAAATACAGCAGCAGGGTTGCCAAGTGAAATTTTGTTTCGACAGAAATTTCAGATATCCAGCATTCAATCTGGTAGTTTGGGGATTTTTTAAGGTCATCTGAGACTTAGGGGAGGTCTGTAAGCCAGTTTCTATTATCTCTCCTTCCCATCTAGGTCTGATGTCAGCACCCATACAATCAGCCCTGGTTGGAGACAGTTATTAGTTCATGTAAAAACAGTTTAACTAGAGCTTCTTCCATGTTTATTGTTGTTTGAGTACAGTTTGATTTTAGTTTATCAAGGAAAAAAATTGTTATTTATATTAGATGCTTGTGTAAGCACATAGTTACATATATTCTGAATTGGGAGTAGGCATTTGTTCAGATCAGATCATAACAGAGTTGTCTGAAGTTGATTTTAAAGGACTGTTCCCTATAACATGGAGTATTTAAGTCTAGCGTTTGACATCAATCCCAAGCAAGAGGTAGCAAGTTTAACGTACTCTTCCCAACAATTACCTGATATTGTGAATCCTAATACAAGGATCGTACCATGTTTCTTTAATGGCAACAATAAGGATTAAGCCTACTCAGATTCGATGGCCATTTTAGAGGCAAAGAGACTTATGCCTTGTTTGGTATCTCTACACTTATTCTCACAGAGCCATCCAAAATAGAGTCATAAAAAAGAAAAAAAGAAAAAGAAAAAAGAGGCTAAGCTCTTATTTTCACAAGCCCAGAAATGGGGCTTTTCATTTTAAGAGGATTTGCCTTTACTTCTCTAAAGCAGGCAGAGGGTAGAATCATGAGCCAACGCTCTTATTTTGACATCGATCCCAAGCAAGAGGGATTGTGAATTCTAATCCAAGAGCGATTTAAGTCTAGCGCTTGACATCGATCCCAAGCAAAAGGGAGAAAGTTCAACGTACTCTTCCCAAAAAAATACCTGGTACTGTGAATCCCAATACAAGGATCGCACCATGTTTCTTTAATGGCAGCAACAATAAAGATTAAGCCTACTCAGATTCGATGGCCATTTTAGGGGCAAAGAGACTTAGCTATATTGATAGCACTGAGGAACCTCCAAAACAATACTCTACTTGGGTATCTGAAAATATGTTGCTTATGAATCTAATACTAAATTCTATGGAGAGTATAGGTGCAAGTTTTCAGTACTGTGACATGGAAAAGGAACTCTAGTTGTCTAAAGAGGCTGCCTATGCCAAGAAAATAATGCCCGGATATTTGAATTGACTAGATAAATTGTAGGCTTTAAATAAGATGAGTCGTGTATTGGAATTTACTGTGCCAAATTTATAGCCTTGTGAAATGAGTTGGCTTTGTATCAGAGTCCTAAATCACAATCTACAAAGAAGCATGCAAAGTGAACTTCTGAGTGGTGTTATCCCAAAGTCAGAGACTACGAGCACACAAGTGGCTAGTGATGACCCTTTACCACCTATTGTAGATCTTTACACTTCTTCAGGGTGAGAAGAGCAGAAAAAAAATTACTTCAGGCAAGACCTTTTCGTACTCATCATCTGATGGTGGTGGTGGTAGAGGTCGTGAATGTAGTGGTGATCATAGTGGACAAACAGTGGATGTGATCAAATGGACAGTCTGTTTTTATCGGGAAATATAGATATCCATGAGACACGTTAGGATCTAGTGGTGGGACAAGTAATGCATCTGCACATACAGTTGAGCTAAAAAAGCCATGCAACTCAAGTGAGGGAAATCTATTGATAAAGATAAGACAAAAAACTAGAAGGATGAGGTTACAAGTCCGTGTCAGAGGCTTCGAGCATTCGAAGGATGAAACTCGTCGTCTTCAGATGGTAAGGTTTTTTTCTCCTCACAATCCACACGCATTGGCTTCTTATCTGCACCCACCTGGGTTATTGATTCAGGTACTACATCTCGCATGGCAAGTATGCACTCCTAGCTTCAATCTTACATCCCATCTTCTGATGGGAGTGCCAAATTGGTAATGGTATCCTTACTCAAGTAGTTAGGGAAGGATCCATTGATATGCTACCTAATTTTTCATTATCACCCATTCTACATGATCCACAATTCTCATTCAACCATGTGTATGTTTCTCTTAAAAAAAAAATCATTAATGTTCTGCTGCATTTTTATTCTCATTATGCATTTCAGGATCTAAAGACAGGGCAGACGAACAGTAATGGCCGTGAGAACAATTGTCTTTATATTTTAGAGCTAGTGAACAAGGAGTAAGTCTTATACTTCTCAGCAGATTTAAACAAAGTTCCATTATGGCAACGCCAACTTAAGACATGCACCTCTTCAAAGTCTTGAGAATTTTTTTTCTTTTTCGGATATTAGGAGTAATATTAGAAAACTTAATTGTGAATCTTGATACTTTTCAATTCGCAAAGAAATGTAGTAGTGTTTATCCATTTAGCATTAATAAGAAAAGTAATGTTTCTTCTAAGTTGATGCGTATTGATGTCTGGTAGGCTCCGCTTATTGGTAATATTGATGTTTGGAATGCTCCTCTTACACCTATGTATGGACAAGGCATAGTTATTAATACCGTTTCGTTTCGGCTGAAATGGCCGAAAATTTTCATTTCTGCCAAGCAACCGAAACGAAACGCATGCTAAAACTTTTCGGACTAGATCGGACAATCTCGGATTTTTCGGCCGAAAATCATAGATTTCTCCCGAAATGGCCAAAATCTGGATTTTTCAATTTTTTTTCGTTTTTCCATTTTTCTTAAAGAAAAATGCAGCCCTACAAAAAAAAAAAACAGAGGAAGGAGGAGATGGGAGATTGCTGGAAAAAAAACAGAGAGAGAGAGAGAGAAAGGAAGAGGGCCGAAAGCCCTCTACTTGATTCCCCATCTCGCCGTTGACCCCACCTCGCCGTCGCCGTCTCCTGTGCCCCACCCCACCTCACCTCTCCGTAGCATCTACCTCGCCATCGACTTGCTTTATATTGCCTGCTCTTGTTAGATATTCCACCGGACAAGGAGCCTCACCTGGGTTTGGAGCATCTCCCATCGATTCCCCTCTTCTTCCTTTTCTCTATATTGCTTCTTACTTTCTTTTATTTTTTTCCTTCCGTCCTTTCCTTTTTGTTTTGACTCTTCATCGAGATCTGGGTTTGGAAGAGATTGATGGGTGATGGACAGCTGTAGTCTTCTAGAGAAGTGCAGAAATGTGCCTTGGGCTAGCTGGGTATTAGGCTGGGCCTGGGGTTGGGTTTGGGCTAGTGTCTAGTATTGGGATGGGGCTAGTTATAAGGTTGGGCCTGCTTTGGGGCAGGTTTTATAAAAGGGTTGGAGCTTGGGCCTGGTGCTTTATTTTTATTTTTTTTCATAAATAGAACTCCGAAATATTTCGCAGAAATTCCAAAATGACCGAGATATTTCATTATTGAGGATACACCGAAATGGGGTCCGAAACGAAATTAACAACTATGGGACAAGGTTATTTTATGATTTTCATTGATGATACTACTAGATGTACTTGCATATATCTTTTGAAATGAAGAGATGAGGTGGTATCTAAGTTCAAGAATTTTCATAAATTTATTGAAACAAAGTTGGACAGGAAAATTGAAGCGTCACGTTCTGATAATGGTGGAGAATACATTTTTAAAGGATCTCAACCATACTTGTCCAGTAATGGAATTGAACGACAAGTGCCATGTGCAGATAAGCCAAATCAAAATGGAAATGCTGAACGAAAAAACAGAGATCTACTGGAGGTAGCAGTGGCTCTTCGGTTGAGATGAACGCTCAAAAAGGTCAAGTGTGATGAGGTCAGCATTTTTATTAATCAAACACCATCTAGAGTGTCGGAGGAAAAGGTCCATTTCAGGTTTTGCGTCCAAGTGCTCCATTGATCATAATTCCTCTTAGAGTCTTTGGTATACAATGTCCTGTACACAATCCGAAGCAGTAACATGACATGCTAGACCCAAAGGAAGTACGATGCAATATTTGTGGGTTTACCCAAGTTCACAAAAAGAATACTACAACTCTTATCTTCCAGGTAAAAATGGAAAGATATTTGTTAATATGGATGCAGCATTTCATTTAGACACTCCTTACTATTCCTGGAAAGCATAGAGATTCATTAAACAGAGTTGGGGTCAGATTTCACCTTTCTTTCCTCTTCCATCTCATCAAGTCCCTACTAGTGAGGAGCAAGTATTGATCCTCACAAACTCCTGGATAGAGCAAAACGTCAAAAACACTAAAGACACCATTACAATTGTACCCATTGAAAAAAAAAATTATAAAGAGGAAAACTAGACCAATGTTCTCCTCTGGCACACCATCAACAAAGGCCCCGGATTTTTGATCTTTCTCAGCAAGATAACCTTTCACATACAAATTCTGACCTTCATATTCCTATTGCATTGCGGTAGGATACATGATCATGTGTTACTCGTCATCTGATTCAGAATTTTATTTCTTATCATTGTCTACAATCTAGTTTTCATGATTTTGTAATGCAACTATCATCGAAGTGTATACCTACACATTTTTTTCGAGGCAGTATCTCACCCTAGGTGAAAAGATGCAAAGATTGATGAAATGTAGGCACTCAGCATTTCCTTTGGGAAATGCGAACAATGGGATGCAAGCATGCAGGTGGGTGTTAACACTGAACATAATTCAAATGGGCCAATTCAGAGGTATAAAGACAGACCCTAGCAAAAGGGTTCACACAAAGTTACATTGTTGATAATCTTGAGGCATTCTCACCCGTTGCCAACTTGAATTTTGTCAGAGCAATGTTGTCTTTAGCTGCAAAATTTTCTTGGCCACTATATCAAATGCACGTACAAATACATTTTGTTATGGAGGTTTAGAAGAAACTGCAGACATGAATCCACCAGCTTTTTGTGGGGACAAGTCAGGAAGGAAAGGTATGTACACTTAAGAAGGATTTGTATGGGTTAAAGCAATCACCTCGTGCCTAGTTGACAGGTTCAGTAAGGCAGTGATTCAATTTGAGTACAGAACACAATGTATTTGTAGAAGGAAATTAAGGGGCTAAAGGCCTATAACTTAGGACAAAGTTTGAAATGAAGGATCTTCGAGAGCTTAAACACATTGGGGGAATTGAAGTTGCAAGATCAAAGAAGTGTACTGCAATTTTACAGCCGAAGTATGCATCAGACTTGCTCAAAGAAATAGGAAAGTAATGGGGAAACCAAGTAGGCCAATAGAACAAAATCATAATTTGCAATAAAACAGCAGTGGGTTGTTACATGATCCACATGCATATCAGAGATTAGCTGGAAAGCTAATATATGTGACTATAAATCGAGCAAACATATTGTATGCTATTAGTGCTGTGAGTCAATTTATGCATGCTATGAGGATTGAACATTTAGTTGCAATTCATAGAATTTTAACATATTCTAAGGAAGCTCCAGGACAGGGTATTTTATACACGTCATGGACACTTAAATGTGGAGGCACAAAATAATAAATGCTAATGGGGCAGGATCCAAGACAGATAGAAGATCCATTGTAGGGTATTGTACATTTGTTGGCAGAGATCTGATCTCAAGGAAAAGCAAGAAGCAGGAGCTATTCACATGAAATTTTTTTGAGGATGAGACCATGTTTGCACATTGAAGTTATGAGTAAATATGGCTGAAGCCTGAAGATTATATTACATGAATTGGTTTTTAGAAAACTGGGCCAATGCAGGGTTTAAAAAGGCGGACTCATACTCAACTTAAGTCAAGTCTAATTATAAATTGACTTGGCCGAATTGCAAGTCCCTTTTACTGCTTTTTCTCTGTGTGCATGCGTGCGTGCGTTAAAGTTGCTAACCAATGCACTCAAAATGCCTAGGCATTAAAGGTGTGGCAAACCAACTACTTAACAACCCCCTTGGGCGGGACACTACCCGGACTCAAAGCACACGCCCGCACAAGACGCGGCATGGGGCCTCTTTGCACTGCGCATGCCCGCACACAAAACGCGACATGGGGCCTCTTTGCACTGCGCGGAGTCGAACTCAGGACTTGTTGGCTCTGATACCACCTTAAGATACTCAAATAGCAAAGACAAAAGTAATTTTCCTTCCCCAAAATTGTGTGTCGACCATTGTAGACAATCACCTCTTCATATTACTTTGGTTTCCTTGTTTACAAAATTTTTACAGCAATGAATCCCCTGATTTAGGGATCTTATAATCGTATCTAGAATACATGATATACATTGATGACTCACAACTAAATGGACACAACTTGTCCTCACCCAAATAAGCCAGCCAATTATATTTGGCTTAATTACATTAATACAAATGTCCCTTATTTGGGCACCCCAAAGTCATATTGATTACTTATAAAAAAAAAATTGTGAACAAACTATTTAAAAAAAAAAATCTGAGTGTTAAGAATACATTGATGAATCTATAAATTACAAAGATGGGCACAAAAATAAACATTAGAACTAAAAATATTTAACAGTTAAAGAATAAACAGCGATACGGGAAATACAGTATGTACTAATGAAAAAAGATATTATTTTATAACATTTTCCAATATTCTGGATTTTTGGGTATCTTTTACAAATATGTTGGGGTCAAAAAAAAAGACTTTGCTCCATGACACAACGCCACATCGTATAGCATTTTTAGGGTCAATCGCAGTGGCAACTGTGACCGTGATTTTGAACCAAGTAGTTGAGTGACGTTTTGTCAAAACTACACGTAGTAAATATACATGCACCAGCTTAGTGAGGGGGTGTCTGTTCTGAAACGGATGTGGGTTTTTTGAAATTATAGAAATTGCGAGGACTTATTTGTAATTCAAGAAAATAAAGAGGTGGTTTTTGTAAATATGAAAAATTATGATATATATAATATCATATATTTAGGGGTCAGCAGTAAAAATAGATCTGAAGAATTGTAACTTATCTGAGGATTTGGCTCAAGATAGATCAGAAAGGAGAAACAGAATTCGTGTAGCCAACCCCAACATAGTTGGGACGGGGCTTTGATGATGATGATATATATATAGGGGTAACATCAATAGGCGATAAATTAAGAGACTCATTTAAGATAGATTGGGCGAGTCCAATGCAGGCCAAGAATGGCACCAGTGAGGAAAAGTTTTTTTATACAGGTTGATGGCCTCTTAAGGTAAAAGGGTAGGTTGAAGAGGACATAGCTAACCATATGAGGATTAGCATATGATAAACTAGAATGGTGAAACAGAAGTCATATAGCCAAGCCCGTCATAGTTGGGACAGGGCTTTGATGGTCGTGGTGGTGGTGATGATATAATAACGTGTGTGGTCACCCAACCATAGTGACCACCCACAAGCAGTTCTTTCTCCAATTTTCTCTCTTTTCTTTTATTTTCTTTATTTTCCTATTCTTCAGTTTTTCAGACCTTTGAATGAAAACCTAGAATCTCTTGAACTAAACAAAACAACTCTGTTAGTAATACGACACTCACCCAGGTTTAGAAAAAACATGCCAGAGTTGACTCTGCCAGGTGTATATTAGTTCACTGGGTAAGGAGAGGGGGGGGGGGGGGGGGGGGGGGGGGGGGGGGGGTAAGAGGGGAGAGAGAGAGAGAGTTTCCAAAGAATCTATATTTTTATCTACATTTACTGTGAATAAACATTTTTGACCTGAATGGTCAGTCCATCAGATCTTGTCAACTCAACCCAGCGACAGTATAGATCTGGTCATAATTGTGATTTTAGAAATTTATATAAGAGAATATGCATAACTAAGGATCATGTAAGGATTTTTAGAAACCAGTAAATGACAAAAATTTTAAATCCATGGAGTCCTCTTGTTCGTTCATTATGCATCACAATCAATATTCATTAAATGCCAATGTTCTTTGGCAATGATGAAAATAGCGGTAGCGGCGGGCATAGTGGTCCGCGGCCAAAACGCTACAAAGCGGGTGCTACATAGCAGCGTAGCGGTACATTTTGAAAAAATCGTCAAAAAAATCTGAAAAAAAATCAGAAAATCCAGAATCCTGGAAAATGATAGAAAATGTTTTTTTTTTTTTTTTGCAAAAGTAACTAAGATAAAAGGGCATAGCGGTCCCCTCATTATACGAGGTCCTGTATCGCTGTATGAAAAGAAACAAAAATAGTAATGATCATTTTTTTTCACATGTATTCATGTTACTTAGTTATGCTCTAAGAAACTAATGAAAGACTCATACAAAAAAATAAAAAATAAAAAATAAGAAATAAAACTAAGTCATGAAGCAAAGGCACAAGACTTAAAAGACTTAAGTTAAGAGTTAGGTCTTAGTAATTCAATAGCAATTAGCAAACAATAAGAGTGAACTTTGGCTGTAAAGGGAACATTTTCTATTAGAGTGTTATTTGGTTAGGGCCCTATATCCTATTAATTAGAGTGAACTTTGGTTTGGCCCTATGTCCTATTAGAGTAGCCTATGTTTAGTTAGTGTGAAATTTCGCTGCGCTTTATTTTCAGCAGGTTTGAAAGTTGGCTATGGCACTATTCCTAATTAGAGTGAAATTTGACTAAGGTGTCAATTTCAATTAAGTAATATTTGGCTACGATATGACTTTTTTTTATTTTAACGTTGGTGCCTCATTGTGGAGCCCACCAATGGTTACATTGGCCATTAGGTTCTTCGACTTTTATTGTTTTGGGTGGGGGTGGCCCATTTTATTTTGAATGCTTTTTTTTTGTTGAATTATTTTTAAATGGTTTTTAATGTTTTTTTATGGCCCATTAATTTTCATTTTTGCCTTCCATCTCATGGGCCCATAACTTACCTATCCCGTTTGATAAAACAAAAAGGGAGTAAGGGACGATGCAAGCAGCCCGATAAAGGGCATCTGTTGCTGCCCTAGGTTTCATTCGAAATAGAAAATCGAGATGATAAAGAGGGAAAGTTGGAGGAGGGAGGAGAAGAAGAGCACCTGTAGTCTTGTACTAGGTTCTGCACTTTTGCACGATCTATACAGGGTTCTGCATGATGTTGGAGCAGTGGAGAAGAAGAAGAAGCTGGAGCGGTGGAGGAGGGTTCTACTATTATTGATGCATGTTGTTGTTGCTGCTGCCGTGATGCTGCTGGTGCCTCCATGTATCAGGTATGTCCTCTGCAACTCATCTCTCTTTTATTCTTTTTTCCTTTCTTCCTCTTTTTCTCCTTTTCTTTTTGTTGTTTGTTCTATCAGCCAAGCAAACGAGGAGAGAAGGGGGGAGGAGGCAGGGTTGAGCTGGGTATGTGGCACCACCACATAGCATAGCAGCCAAGCATGCGTAGCAACCACTTCGCGCGCGACACCCGCATGGTTTAAAATATCGGCTGATACCTGTTCGTATCGGCCGGTATTGGCCCGCCCGGACCGTTAACAATATCGGGTTGTGATATCGGTATCAGTGTCGTAATAGTCCATATCGCCAAAATATCGGCTACATATCGGCCGTTACGGCCGATATTTTCGAAGTATCGGTCGTAACAGCAGATACGACCAAACTTATATAAAAAAAGAGGAAGAGGAATAGAGAAACATGCATTTGCAGAAAAAAGGGGAAACACACAACAACATGCAATTTAAAAAAAAAAAGAAAAAGAAAAAAAAAAAACATAAATATGGATCACCATTCCAAAAAAAAGAAACTCATACCTGGATTTTTTAAGAGGCTAAACGTGGTTGGCCCCGCGCATTCCTCCTCTTCTTCCTCTCCTATTCTTCTTTTTATCGCTCTCTCTTTCCCTCTTTCTTTTCCCTCTCCCCACTCGTTGTTGTGTCTCGGGCAAAAATGGAAAAGGCTGAGGGGGCTTTCTCTCTCCATTTGTTTCCTAGGGAGTGAGTCTTCCACATTTATTGTGGCCCACATTATTAAAAACTAAACTACATAAATGTAGGTACTCTTAAATGGTCTCACAAATCACAATGAATTTTCGAATTTGAAAATCTAAACCATTAAATGCCCTTCCTTATTCTCTGAACTATTAAATGCCCCTTTTATATGGAACCTCAACAAATATTAATTAAATTAGTGTTGGCCTAATCTCACATTGATCACTTATAAACATACAAATAAAACAAAAAAGTATCCAAATGCTTCATTTTATTAGTAAGCCTCTAACAAGGTATACTAATAAGAAATCCAATCCACTAAAAATAAACTTCATTCTCATGAAGATAAAAATGTAAAAATATTTACAAATCAACTACAAAGAGTGAATACTTTTTTAATTGATTAGATTTGGAATTTAAATTGTGGTCAACTACAAAGAGTGAAAACTTTTTTAATTGATTAGATTTGGAATTTAAATTGTGGTCTACTTGATTGATTTTTAAACTATATGTATGGATTAAGGATAAAACATTAAAACTTAACATATTCAACAATTTCATATAAAACAACGATACAAGATGCTTTGCCTTAAGGGGACCGATATTTTTCTATACGATGTGTAATAATGGGAAAAAATATTGTTTTCCAACATTTTCTAATATTCTAGATTTTTTTGGATATTTTTGAGAATTTTTTTAGATTAAAAAAAAATTCACACCACGACGGACTGATAACCGCGACCGATACCGATATCATATCAGTTTTTTGTCCGGGCCAATACCACGATTTTGAACCATGGACACCCAATAAATCAAATTTAGTGTAGCGGCATATCGGCCGCTACGTAGATATTTTCATCCATGGTCTTTAGCGCAATGCACATGTGTAGCAGGATTTTGAAAGACAAATGATCAGGCCCTCGCATCCATACTATCCGAACCAGCTATTTGACAGATGTACGCTTCTCCTTTGCTTGATCCAACCATTCACAAAACACCCCCACTAGTATAGATACGGGCCCAAATTTCACTCCAATCAGAGTGAATTAGAGCAACTTATACTGAATAATGGAAATGAATAATATCCGAGTTGAACAAAGAGCAAGGAAAAATTGTTCAAAGGTACTGCACCATTCTCTCTCTTGAAAGTTGGAAACGGTTGAAAGGATTGAGGAAAAAAACCACCTCATTCTCAACCCTCATTCATCCACGTCAGCAATTAAGTCTAAAACAAGTCTAAATTAAAAAGAAAGCCCTCCGACGAAAGGATTTATTTTCATTTGCACCTCTTCCTCTTCCAGTGAAACGAACCTTCCTGTTCATTAACAACCTGTCAACCGCCCTCTTTTACAATTAAAAAAAAAAAAGCGTCAGCCCTCTAATCTATAGCAGGGTGCATGCTATTCTTGCTCCTCTCCGCTCCCGTGTTTCTGGTGCTAGAGATTTTCAGTACGTCTCCAAATCTCCCATTCTAATCTGCAAATTTTGTTATCATTAAAATGGAATATATCTGCCTTTCTTCTTTTGTCTTTCAATTTCTTGCTTGATTTTTTTTTATTTCGCTGATTTCTTTTTAGATCTAAATTACTTCATCAGATTGTTTGAATGTTGTTAATATTCTTGGGTATGGGTGTTCTTATATTTTTTTTTCCCTGAGTGCTACAATGTCAAACAAGTTTAATGATACCATTTACAACAAAAATGGCCGAAGGTTGAGTGCTCAAGTCAGGAAAATTGGTTGAAAAGGTTTGGGAGGATGCATAGTGACGATGTCTTCTCTTTTGACAACGTTGGCAAACGAACTAAGAACATTCGAAAAGGTTGAGGTGTCAATGGCCGAGAACAATAAAATAAAGGAAAAATGAGAAAATGGGTGAGAATAGACATCACCAGTCACGACCAATCTGCTTGAATGGTATAAAATCCTAATTTCTCTTAGGGATAATAATACTAGCACATTGTTATTTGGATGACATTGAACCCTGCATCGCAGGGGCTTTCATGCTATCTATCCATATAATGCTTACATTGGGACAAATTTCAGCAGCTCCAAGCGTGTAGTTCAGGGCAGACCTTGCCCCAACAGCCAGCAGAATGAAATAAGATAAAGGGAGCCAGGCACATTCTGGATATAACTAAACTGAGAGAGAATGGTATTATTCATTCCGCGCCTGGGAAGAAAAATATTTTTAAAGGAAAAGAGCACTAGGTTGTTAGGATACTAAATTATCCTACATCCCAAGCCAACAGATTGAACATATTTGAAAAGTGGAGATGACCATTATTCCATTGTATGGTTTCAACTGTAAGATGTCCTGACTTAAAGTAAGAAATCCAAACCACCTGCCCCATTGATGGATCAATCTAATCAAAAGGCGATTCAGTACAACATTAAAGAGCAGGAGAACCAATCCAGAAGAAAACCATGGTCAAACAGTTCGTGATTCCAAATGTCAAATCATAGAACCATCCCTAATGCAATGTGTAGTTGGCAGTAACAACAACCAAATAGTTCCCAACATGATTAATTTCCACGCATCAGAAGTATTATATGACCATCCATATTTCACCAACAATTTTGATTGCATTACAGGAACAAATATAAAAAGTTACTAACGCATGTAAAGTAAACTTTTAAAGCAATAGAGTAACATACAACTACTACAACTGACCTTTATCGATATAGGTATCATGATCGAACACAAAAGCTCAAACCGCAAAGGGATGACCAAAAGCTCATACCACGGTCCTTCCTTCGGATAAAGAACATACCATAGCTACAAGGAATGAAGAAGCTAATATCAATGCTCAGGATAAGTAATTGATTGTGAACATACACAGCATAAAATAAACCAAATAAAGACAGCTTTCGTTCTTTGTCAGTAACCTGCCCATGCCCAAATGATCAGACACTTAGTGATGCTTCTAAAAGAAGATCAAATAGTTAGTGAGAACATGAGATTGTGTAGGAAACAAAACCATTTAGCATGATCAGTATTATCAAGAAATATAATGGAAATAAATACAAATTTGTTTAAAAAAAATGTATTTACAGAGACGGCCAAACAAGAATAAGGAACATCAAAGCATATGATACTTAAATAAACATCTAGCTGTGAATGAAAAAGTACATCCTAATCCACTCTCTCTCTAAGGTATCAGTCTCCATGATGAAACATAATGCTCACTCATTGTAGCTAGATATTCAATTTATAACAAATCGACAGAAAATCACCATGGCACCACATTCCAATTGCTCATTACATGGAATTTACCTAGCACTCTTTTACATTATTAGGATTTGAGAATTTGATAGCAGATGGTGTCATGGTGACCTAAAGGAGTTCATTGTCCGAATAAAAAGAATTAAGAATAAGGTTATAATGACCAAGACTATAGGATAAATCTAAAGAAGTGCAACCTATCTGAGGCTTTGGCCCGAGATAGACTGGAATGACAAAATAGATGCATGTAGTTGATCCTAACATAGTTGGAACAAGGTTTTGAAGATGACAGTGATGGCGACACCAACTTTATGATGGTCGCCCAACCCAGCTATCTCTTACCCCACAATTCTCTTTCGCTCTTCCATTTCCTTTTTTTATTCTCTTGTTCAATTTCCTTCAAATTTCCAGATCTTTGTTCTCCAAAACCAGATTACTTAAAAAATCTAAAAATCCAATTGTTTGATAGGATGTGCATATAAAACAACCAAAAGGAAAAAAAAGGAAAAGAAACTAACCTTTTGAGCTTCAGTATCCTTCCAGACATTACCCGCAACACCAAGGACAATTACTACAACTATTTGAAAAATAAATATTGCTCCAGTCAATTTGTCAATCATTGCATCCACCGCTGTAAGTTTTGGTTCCGGTATACCTCTACTCATTCCTAACTTGGTTTCATTACCTTAAAATAAGATAAAAGAACTTGTTAAATTCATGATTTCAAAGAGTGAAGCAAGGAAACATTTCAGAAATCATCATTGCAAAGCAAAGTTTCTCCACATGCTCTCATTATCTTTTACCAATAAAAAAATAAGTAAAAATGTACCCACTATGATTCCATTTAATCTTTATATGAGAACATACTGCGGATCAGCCCGCATCCATTCATGATAATCAAGAAGGACGAATGGACTGAGCTTTTAAATTTTTGGATCCATGTGATTGAGCATACGGAACAGGGACACACATCTAGGAAGTCTCAGATTAAATGGACCCAAAAAGAGTCACCAAATATTTATTAGTTCAAATTTAAGGGACTCATTTGATAAAACACTAAGCAAGTTGCAGGTCATAAAACAGGTCATGATGTGACCTTTACTTAAACTGGCCCGGCCGAGAAAATATCCAGGAAACTCTGGAAGGACCCAAACCCAGAAACACCTAATGGTTATTTGATTGATAGGGCTGCCTTGATTTTTCTGTCCCAATTTAATAATTAAAATTGTAGAGTTAATTTTATGCTTTATGTCAGATTAATTGCTTATTAATTTAAATTAATTGTGTTAATTAATTTATGCAAGCCCATTAGAAAGCCCCCTAAATAATTCAAGATAGAACCCTATGCAGTTGCAGACCCTGTGGTTAGTCAAGATTAAAAGAGAAGACGTAAGACCAATAAAGATAATTAAAGGGGATAGTATTTTAGTACCACAAGACTATATGGGACCCAATGTGGGTTATAAGGAGGGGACCGACCCACTAGGGGCGCTCATGGACCGGGCTAGCCCGAGCCCAGCCCAGGTCCATCCCGACTGAGTCCAGGCTTGGGCCTTTTAATTTAGCATTCAGGCCGGGCTCAGACATTTTATCTCAGCCTATTAATAGATGGGCTGGGCTTGGACTCAGTTGTAGAGAACCCAAAGACTGGCCCGGCCCGATTGATAAAATAGTGATGGAAAAATGTAGAAAGGGGAATTCGAACAGTGGTACACTCACAGAAGCAGTCAAGACCAAACCAATTCAGCTACAACCAACATCATATAATTTCACTCTCTTCTTAAATTATATATCAATATCGGGCTGGGCTGGGCTGGGCTGGGCTCGGGCTTACAGCTTTCCGGGCTGGGCGAGCTTGGGCCATCTCCTTGTAGCCCGATTTGGGTTGGGCTGGGCTGGGCTGGGACATGCAGTTTAGAAGCCGAGCCGAGCCGAGCCTGGATCTTCCTTAGCCCAGCCCGGCCAGGCCCATGAACACCCCTATGACCCACCCGGGGTTGTTTGGAGGCTTTACTAATGGAGTTGAGTGAAGTAAGGATTATTTTGAAGAAATAATAAAATATAAGTGGGTTATGATTGTATTTTGTTTTTAGTTGTTTGTTATGGAATATTTTTTACTTTTTGTATAGAAAAGTGGAGTTTTTTTGTCTTTTAGTGGAGAAGGAGGTTGCGTTTTGACTTTTTTTTTAAAAATATGTAGGAAATTTGAAATAAAGTGCTTTTAATGTGACTTTTTTTTTAGAAATGGGGGCTTCACTTTACTTGACTCTATTAGTAGAGTTGCCAAACAAGCGCGCATATAGTAGTTACACTCCTAGGCTAATTGGCTAGGTTAGTTTAGCCAATGAGACCCAATAACTATGATCCCTAATTGTATTAGGAATGGAGGGACCCAATTGTGTTATAAAACCAACAAAGCACCATGCGCACAATCCCATCATATAGCCAAGAGAGAATAAAGAGAAGGAAAGAAGAGAAAGGAGGATTAGCTAGGGTTTTGGTGGACACCTAGGGCATCATCTTTAGCACACTCATTCAACCCTAATGGCTTCACCAACAAGCAGTCAAGCACATTCATGAGGCTCTTTGATTCCACATTATGCACTAATTCTTCACGTCATTATTTGTTCCTCATACTGTACACTTAAAATACTCTCCCCACCCCTCAACCTCTTTTTCCCCTTGTGACCTCTTTGACATGAGTTTGATGGATTTAGCCATATAAGCATTGTTTTCTCTTAGTTTATATCATGTGAATAATGCCCCAGTAGGATTAAGGTTTTGTAAGGCCTCGTTCCTTAATTGCGTAATTAGTTACTAATTAATTGTGATTAGTGGGTAATTAACTAATTTTACGGGGGTTGGATTAGAGACTGTTAGATTGTGTGATCTCAATCCAGTAGATGATGTAATAAATTGATTTATTTCAATATAATCATGCTTTCTTTTCATGAGATGAATGGTTTTTTATTACTTGTTTGTACATAACCAATACGAATGACATGATGGTTCATGAGATGAACCGGAGCCCACAAGTATAATAGATGTGACACGTGTGGATGAGATCCACCTGCGGAGAGACATGTCACAAATCCTATACTTAAATTGATTCACAACCGGTGATGAGATTGGGCATCTCATTTGATAAGGTTGCAGCATTATGATCACTATGAGATAGTGTGATTTGTCTCAATCATCTAAGTGTAAGACTCTGGATCATTGTGCTGGTACATTGGATGTACTAAAGGACCATGAGATGTAACTTATGAAATATTTTCTATGATTTAAGGTCTACTCTCATAATTCCCTAACAATAGGCTCTTAATCCTGAGACATTAATGAACTCAAGTTTTTATCTATTCATTTGCTTTGAGTCACCAATGAGTGAGGCCAACTGTAGGTCAACACCTCGGTGTCGTGGGTACTTGGTAGTAGGACTGTGGGAACATTCAATGGTCAAGATGGAATCTATCCTCATTATCCCCTTGTGCAAATCAATGGATTTATCATTGGTAAGTGCGACCCATCTCAATTAAGAGTTAATTGGATAGTACTAGTGATAACTGTGATTGATTGGGTCTCAAGGATAATAAGATGTGGATCTAAATTGGTTGGACAGTTTAATCCAATTGATCCATGGATATAGATGGAGGGGCCGACTTGTGGTCATAGGGAAATTTAGGGTCTTCTTGTAATTTATTCCTAATATTGGAGTTCAGTTGTATTTATATAGTAGAGTTATTTGCAATTAACTGTGGGCCCAGATTGCACATTGATGTGGGGTCAGGGTGTCCCAGTTGGAGCCAGCTTTCTATGGAATCCCTAGTGGTCCACACACTAGCCCAATTATTAGATCATTGCTAATTCTACTTGAACTTTAAAAGGAAGGAAGAGATGGACACTAGTTCTAATGGAAGTGGGACTTATAATTATAAGGAAAGAGGTTGCCAAAAAGCTATAAATAAGGGAGAGAGGATGTTGGATGTCCCATGCAATATTCCTCCTTAGAATTCACGCCCAGAGCAAGTGTTGCTCATCTCCCTCTCTTCTAGTTCTCTTCTAGTTTCCTTCAAGAGCTTCTAGTTGGTTTTCTTTTGGAGATCCCACCATTCTTCTTGAGAAAAGAGATCTGAAGCGGGTCATAGTGTGGAAGACAACAAGGTCTTGGAGATCTTAGTTTGATATAAAGAAAGAGTTCTTCATCAAGCAAATTGTTTTCTTCTCCATTAGAGCATTCACAAGCCTCCAAGGTATGATCTACTCCTTGTATGTTGTGGATTTTTATGGATGGTTTTGCTGCTGCTATTTTCTATCTTAGAGATAGTATTTTACTGATCATGGTTGATGATGTTGAGGTCTTGGATCCTGGATGTGGTTTCTGGCCTTATGGGTACTTGATCCCTGAGTCAAGCGGGTCAAAAAGTTTTGAAAACCTATCCACGAGGCCCACCTACTTCCAACAGAGACTACATGGTTTTGGGGAGTGTGGACCTAGTTGGAGATTTAGGACTTAGGAGGACCTTGTTGAAAATCTTGTTGTGTAATTTTAGAATCTTGGTGGGCTTGGACT
Source organism: Litsea cubeba (assembly GCA_012931725.1). NCBI lineage: Eukaryota > Viridiplantae > Streptophyta > Magnoliopsida > Laurales > Lauraceae > Litsea > Litsea cubeba. Next base: position 21,079,057 of record CM022951.1, on the reverse strand, counting down.
CCTTGGAGAATGGGAATTATGTTGGGGCACTTTCATTTCCTATAAATCATCTTTTGTTGGACCCAAAAGTCTTGTAAAGCTCATTTGCTTGAAGAACTACATCCAAGGACTTCTTTGTAAATATTAGAAATACACTTAAACTTTATAACCCAACTCTCAACTCATTTCATTTCATTTCCCCATCTACTACAACGAAGCTCTCTTCCCTCTATTTCACTCCTCTTTTTCTCTCCTCCCTTGCATTCAAAAGATCAAGAACCCCATCAAATCTAAGCTAAAGATGGCCAATCCAAGCATCTTGCACCAGTGATCATCACCTTCTTCATCAGGATCTCCTTCTCGTTTCGTATTCTCTTGATTTGATCTTCTTTGGTGAGTAATTTCCTTCCCAAATTCCTTCTCTTAATTGTAAGATTTTCTTGCTAGGATCTTTGCATGCAAGCCCTTTAGCCCCAATTCCCTTCTTTTTTTTGCGTAGCATCTCTATTTGGGGGTTAGATTTGGGGATTTCTTGGATATAGGTTGAGATCTTGAGGGAAACTTGAAGATCTTATAGAATTTCCATATAGATCTAGCCTCAGGCAAGTAAACATTTATAATTATAAAACATGCATGCTTTGTTTTCCTTAATTTGATGAAGGACCTACTCTAGAATACCCTAATTCAAGCTATTTCGGTGGTTTTGATGTTATTTACATGTTAATTGGATCGTTAATGGTTAATATGATGGAATTACGTGCTGCATGTGATGGATTAGGCCATGATTATGTTAGAAGTAATGGAATTGTGAAGATTTTGGTGCTAGGAATGGAAGCCCTTTGTATTCAGCTTCGTCTCTTTTGGCCTACAGATCTGAGGATTTATGACTAACCATAAGCCCCTTACGGCTAGGATACAAAAAGCTAACTGTGATGTACTACGGTTGCAATTCCAGAACTGTGCAATTTCAGGGTTTTGTTCTTCGGTTACCTCACGGGGGCTGGGCTAGGCTACAAAAAGCTAACTATGATGTACTACGGTTGCAATTCCAGTACTGTACAATTTCAGGGTTTTGTTCTTCAGTCACCGCACTGCTAGTTGTAGGGCAACCCACAGCGAGTTGTAAGGCTAGCTGTAGTACACTCACAGCTAGCCATACCCAGACCACGGCTAACCGTAAGCCTAGGTTTTTCTAAATGCAAACTTTATACTTTCAGACCTTTGGACCAGTTTGGGAACCATTAACCATGACATGTCCTAATCTAAATTAATTGTGAGACCATCGTAGGTGGTGTTTGAGCTAGCATTCACCTACAGATTGCCCCAAACTCGATTAGGCCAATGCTAGGTCAAGTGTGCAACGGTTTAAGGCCTTTGATGTCGCCTAACTTCATAACGCCAAGGTATAATACTATTTACACATCATAGACCCTAAGGCTACAGAGGGTTGGATGGCATTGACCAAGGGCAATCTAAACCCTAGGTTGGATCTTGTCTCTTGTCCTTGTTTTGCATTGTCTCATGATGTATGTATTCTATTACTCGCATGGCTTATACATGCTTCTTTACTTATATATGTTGTACTTGTTTATACTTGATGTCTTGACATGAAAGACTTGTAACTTGTTCCTAGGATGAACCTAGTAACCCTTCTTATAATGTTGACTTGTTGCACCTTTTATGTACTTGGTTTACGTTGATGACCCAAAGCTAGATGAACTTTAAGTGAAGGGCTATACTTCTTGATGTACTTGCCTTGCTGGATGAGCTAGTTTGTGTAGCCTAGCCCATTACCGTGTCCAGTTAGAGCTGCCCTTGATTCATGTGTCAGGACCACTCAACTTCGATCTCATTCTAGTTGGACCCGGCTTGATGTGGATTTAGCCTCGTTTATGCTTGCTACAGCATAGCCGCATTTTTCAGTGACTATGTCCTCTGGTACCATACTCAAATATATGTACTGGCCACAAATAAATTCCTTTATGGAGACTTGCAGTACCCTCACTTGTTATATATAAATTCCTTGGCCAATTGCTCTAAGGTAACGTTGGGATGGGAAGGACCTACCATCTTTAGATGTGGGGGCAGGATGGAATGTCCCTACCACTCCTCGTGGGCATGCAAAGATGCAAATCTAGAATGAAATATCCCAAAGATGCAATGCAATAGCAACCTATGTAGAGTCCCTAACATGTAATTGTGAGATCCATAGAGAATTAATAATCCAATTCTAGTTATAAATCAACCATTTACACGCCATGTAATGTTGAAGATTTTCGGGAAATTGTGTTATAGTCCAAGGCTTTATCACAAGTCTTGTAGTAACAACCCCTCGAGTAAGAAGGAACAGATCTAATGGAATGTAGAACTTCCACGTGCTTAGGGATAAGCTGATTCAAGTTGATTTATCGCTCTCCTTTTTGAGGATTTGAAATAAAGGCTTGGCTCAACTTGGGTGCAATAGAAACAATGAATAATATGGGACTAATTATTAAAATTCAAATCTGAAAATAATGTTCCCGCAACATGTTCAAGGTTCAAATTAATTTCAGATTGTGAATTAATGTTAATTTAGGTTTGTAATGTGAAAATAGTGAAAAGGATGCAGAAATTAGGGCCCCAATGTTATTCGGCCAATCATGGATAGGTAAGTAAAGGTTCAGATGGGTTGGAATGGACCTGATGGAGGGTCGGCTGGGATTGACTGGGTTAGGAATAGGGTCTGATGGAGTTTAATATAAGGGGCTGGAGAGGGGTCCGGCCACTAGATCTTGGAGATCTATGGCGGGCGGCTAGGGTTAGAATGGTTATAGGTGGGTCGAATGGCTAGAGCAGGTGATTTTGATGGTCGGATGATGGGATCTCGTGGCTGGTGGTCTGGATCTAATGATTTGGGAGTTAATGGTGTGGATGGTGTGGATCTAAGAGTTTTGGTGGCTGAAGGTTGATGGATGGTTTAGATCTAGGGTTTAGGGAATGCAAAATAATGGAAGAACTCAAAGGAAGAAAACAAAGAAAAGAATAAAAAGGATTACCTTTCCTTGGCCTCTCACCAGACTCAGTCCCGGAGGCAGTATTGAAGTTCTCAAGAGCACAAACTTGAAAAGGTGGTTTTTATTTATATCATAGCATAGCATAAAAGAAAAGGGAAGCACATTGTTTCTTCTAAAATATAAATAAAATCGTAAGACATAATGACATCTTTAAAAAGAAAAAAAAAAAAAACATAAAAGTCGTCCAACATAAAAAGAGAAAAAGGACTTCCGCTTCCAAAAAAAAAAAAAAAAGGACTTACACAAGGGGTTGTGAGCACAACTCCCGAGTTGATCTCAGTTTAAGGGATTTAATTTTCTCCGATGTGGCACTTCCCAATATGGGGCCTTCAATTCTTTTATTTTCTCCCATGTGGGGCGTTCAACGCAATTGCGCACATGGGCTTTCAATTCATCAGATGCTTGATCCAAAGAGATCCGACCATTGGATGTTATCAGAATGGTAATCAAACGGTGGATTATCGTTGTCTTGAAGATCAAAGCTCGAACAATGATCACCCATCAACAAATTAAGCTTGATCTGCAATCCTATGCTTCCGTCACTAGTAGATCTTGAAAGAAGTGGGGGAATGAGGATTGATGTCCCCATTAAACCAAGTCGTATGAGATGTTGTCCTTATTGAGTGTTGGTGCAAGATGGTCAAGTCATTCTAGAGTCGGTGGTAACCAAGTCAGTCGTGGGAGATAAGTTTAAAACCATGACCAATAGAAGTAATTGCTTGGATTTTGTCTCCAAAATAAGTGCAATAGTTGCTCAAGTCTTCACAGCAGTGAACAGGATCTAATTTAGTTCATTTTAAGATGATCTTTGTAAAAAAAGATAACTTTGTTGATGTTTTTCCTATTCTTCGTCCGGTAACAAAAAATAGAAAGGAGTGAAAAGAACATTTTAGTACATACATTAACCCTTGGCTCAAAAAAAAATTAAAAGCATTTAGCTCTTTATGTTACTGGAAGAGGGGGGGAAATCTCTCTCTTAGTTAATAATTGGTGTGACCAAAAAGAACCAGTATGCATCTCTTGCCATTTTCCTTGCTTTTTTATTCCAACTCAAGTATTGAGGATCTGAGACTTCGACTCCAGTTCATCTATAACGAACCCGTAAGATATCATCGAATAGAAATAGAGCATATTCTGCATTACAATAGATTGATAAAAACCCTAGCAACCTAAACAACCATCACAAACTTTATCATTGGCCAAAGCAAAGAACCATATAACACAACGAAAGGTCAAGAGATCCAATCCAAGCATACAAAGAAACACCAAATATCACATAATTTGACAATTTTGTAACACAGCCTTATAGGAAAAACAATAAACATACAAAAGATAGAACTACACAGTATTCAATAACCTTCCTAAACAATTATACAACAGCTGGAGTTAACTCTCAGTTATTGGCGACTTCATGAGATGGTTATTGATTTAGCCCAATGATGAAGCATAAAAGTGAACTCCATTTGTTTTGTGTAGAGTATGATGGGCTTGAACCTTCATATTTCTAGTAGTTGTAGACAACAATTGTGATATGGTCTGTACTTTATCTTTTTTCTCTAGTGAATTTTTTTTTTTTCTTTTGAATGGTAATTTGTATTGACAGAAAGCTCTAGTAAAGTTATTGTTACCAATCAAAAAAAACAAGTAAAGCATAAAGGTGATAAAGAAACAGAATAAGACAGAATGATATGAAGTTGTACAGGCAATAGCAGTTTCAAGATCTTAAACTTGCCTGTATACACAGCTACCCCACAGGCCCACTCTGTATTACGCAAGTAGCATGACTGCAGCAACGTATTGTTGATTGTCAAGGGGCACAGGTCATTATCGATAAAGGGAGGAAACAGCCTCATATTTGCATCAAATCTTCTAATATCCTTATCTGGATTGGGACATTCAATGGCTCCCTGGCAGAAAATAAAATTATAAACAAGGTCCTAATAAAAATAGATTAAAAAAAATTAAAACCAGAAGATAAACTCGCCTTGATTTTGTGCAATAGTTCAGGAGCAAGCCCAATGCAAGCAGAGGGTATAATCCTTGTCTTCAAATCAGTTTCGCCATCTAGGGCAGCAGTCTGTAAATGTAATGGGATAATAATGGCACAACAGCATAATATGCACTATGTTTCAGGAAAAATCAACACCAAAATATATTATGATGAACAGCTGCGTGGGTGGGTTCTGAAGGATACAGATATGACAAATTTGACAATTAACTTAACAGTCATCAACAACCGAAAAAGCATGAAAACAGCATGGACATAAAAATTATAATGGTTAAAAAGGTCGGACTTCTAGCTTTGAATAAATGATAATTGTCTTAGTTTTTGTCAAGTCATAATTACCATGGATGTAACAATATAATGTTCTACTTTTTTATAGATATACGTTTTCTTTTGTTGCAGGAATGTTTCATGTTAATACAAGAGTGAATGGACTCACTACCAGAGAAGGGGAATCACAATGAGGGTCGTGAGATGCAAAGATTTTATTTCAGTGTTTGTGGACAATATGTCTGGAAAACATATCTGTTGATTGGTTGCTTACAACTTCCAATATGAGAAAGTCATAGCTGCTTTCATTCCTGATTCTAGTAGGAGAAGTGGAGCAGGTCTACTGGCTTTTTCCCCATTAAAGAAAGGAGGTTAGCCATGAAGTCTATCATAGACATGAGTAGTCGTAGTCTCCTGTAGAAGGGTGTTGGGTTTGGCGAACATCTGCCTAGAGATAGAGAGAGGGCGGGGGAAACTCTAATGGACTGGGTATGTAGTGGTGCATAAGTCCCACATCGGAAACCTGCTAGTCCTAATCTGGGTATATATGTGTGTGACCTGGCCTTAACTCCACGTGAGGCCTTTTAAAACCGTGCGGCAAGATTGGGTTGAAATCCCATGAGCCAAAGCGGACAATATCATGTGGACAATGGGCCCGCGTCGTTACAAGGACATTTTGAGTATTATGGCTGCTTTAGGGCCAACGGATTAATCTATGGGCAAGGTGAGATATTACCAAGGTCAAGTTGTATGTTCAATCAACGACAAGGCAGCCAGAGTAAAGAACTTGCAAAAATTAAGCCACCTAAATCACAGGCTCCACATTAGGCAAAAGTAGCAGGACATGTTGACCCATTTAAGCAAAAGTAGTGGGACACGTTGACCCATTTAACCATACGAAGGCATCTCTGTAGCAACCGAAGATTAGTAAGGATCTACGAAAGTGTAAGATTTGCTTGAACCAAGCCAGAGACATTACAGAAGCATACAAGAGAGATAGAGAGAAGTTGCAAGAGATTTTTCTGTTTTGATTGAATGGACGAAGGATACATTTATACACTGTAGCCTAGATCAGAGGATCTCATTAGAGATCTGATTACATGATTACAGCCTTAACTAATGAAACTAATATCTAATCTATTGACAACTCATACAAGGGCTGACCCAATACATGGGTCGAGCTGACCCATTAGGTCAAGCTGACCTGTTGGCCTATTTCTTTACACCCCCTCTCAAGCTTTGGATGGGAGAATGTGACCATCGAGAGCTTGGAAACTAGCTCCGAAAAACGAGAAGTGGAGTGGCTCTTGGTGAAAAAATCTGCTATCTGAGCAGCTAAAGAGATTTGAAAGAGCTTTATAGTAGCACTCCGAACATGTTGACGGATGAAATGACAGTCAACTTCAAGATGTTTGGATCGTTCATGGAAGACATCATTTGTTGCCAGTTTCCGTGCACTTTCACTATCCGTAAAGATAGGGGTAGATTTAGGAACTAGAACTCCTAAATCCCGAAGTAACCGGCGAAGCCAAATAATTTCAGTAGTGGTGTGAGATACAGCACAATATTCAGCTTCAGTGAAAGATCGTGAGACAACTTTCTGTTTCTTGCTCTTCCAAGAGATAAGAGAGGAGCCAATAAAAATGGAGAAACCTGCTGTAGAGCGCCGATCATTGACATCTCCTGCCCAGTCGGAATCAGAATAGCCATGCAGGGTAAGATTTTGACTGGAGGAAAGAAGGAGGGCACGGTTGGAACTTCCTTGTAAGTATCTCAGTATGCGCAGTACAGCAGCCCAATGAATATGAGTTGGTTACGCAACAAATTGGCTTACCACATGTACTGCAAAGGCAATATCTGGTCTGGTAATCGTAAGATAAACCAAGCTGCCAACCACCTCACGATAACGAGTTGGATCAGAAAGTAGATCTCCATCAGTAGTTCGGAGCTTCAGAATATGTTCAATTGGAGTAGAGACGGGTTTAGGATATGTGAGTCCAGCTCTTTGGAGAACTTCAATGCAGTATTTTGTTTGGGATAAAAGATATCCTGTGGGAGAATAGGCAACCTCAATGCCTAGAAAGTACCGCAGAGTTCCCAAGTCTTTCATCTCAAACTGTCGATGAAGAAAATGCTTCAAGGATAGAATACTAGGAGCATCATTGCCAGTAATAATCATATCATCGACATAAAATAACAGGAAAACACATCCAGATTGCGAATAGTGAGTGAAGAGAGCGGAGTCATGAGCACTCTGAGAAAAGCCAATGCTGATAATGCTGGTACTAAACCATTCATACCAAGCACGATGGGCTTGTTTGAGTCCATATAAAGCGCGTTGGAGACGACACACAGAATGAGGAGGTCTCACAATGCCTGGAGGAGGATGCATATAGATTTCTTCTTGAAGGAATCCATTAAAAAAATGCATTCTTGACATCAAGCTGATAGAGGGGCCAATGTCTAACAGCAGCAACAGAGATAAAAGTACGGACTATTGTCATCTTAGCAACTGGAGCAAAAGTCTCCTCATAATCGACCCCATATTCTTGAGTGTAGCCTTTTGCAACCAAGCGAGCCTTGTAACGATCAACAGAACCATCAGATTTGGTCTCGATCTTAAAAATCCACTTACAGCCGATAGCCCGTTTCCCAGAGGGAAGAGGAACAAGGTCCCATGTGTGAGTTTTCTATAGAGCTGCAAGTTCTTCAGCAATGGCTGATCTCCAGTGCGGATGAGTAATGGCCTCCTTATAGGATTGTCGTTCTGCCAAATGATGAATTGCTACAAGGAATGACTTATACGATGGAGAAAAATTATCAGTACAAACAAAGCCAAAACGGGATGGAGGAATTCTGATGAGCACGGGGTACCTTCGAGTGTGAGGAGGATCCTGCACATCTGGAGCAGAGGAGATAGGCCCATGGTCAGAAGTAGGAGGTGGGGCTGCAGATTCCGGAGGAGCAGACGGAGGTTTGGGTCGACGATGATATACCTGCAGGGGTGGAGGATAAGGGGTATCGAATGGAAACAGGTCCGGAAAGGGATCAAGAGGGTATACTGTAGGTTGCTCAAGAGAAGGGGATTGTGTAGGTAATGTATAAAAAGGTATATGTTCTAAGAAGGTGACATTACGAGAGACCCGTAACCTATTGGTTTTAGAATCATAACATCGATAGCCTTTTTGTTCGATGCCATACCCTAAAAAGACACAGACAGTGGATTTTGGGGAAAGTTTGGTTCTCTCATTATCATGCAACAGAACAAAAAAGGTGCAGCCAAAAACTTTGAGATAGGACAAGTCAGGTTTATAGGAAAATAATTTTTCATAGGGAGATGTGCCAGATAAAATAGAGGATGGTGTTCTGTTAACCAGATAGATTGCAGTCAGGACTGCTTCCCCCAGAATTACAGAGGAACGTGTGAGGAATAAATCAAGGATCTAGCAGTCTCTAGGATATGTCTGTGTTTCCGTTCTGCTACACCATTCTACTGTGGTGTGGCAGGACAGGATAATTGAGCTAGAGTCCCTTGACTGGTTAGGTAAGAACGAAATTTGTGGGACATGTATTCTCCCCCGGAGTCAAACCTGAATATTTTAATCTTTGTGTCAAATTGAGTGGAAACCATGGCGGAGAAAGCAATGTAGATAGTGTATAACTCAGAACGGTTTTTCATTAAATATAACCATGTATATCTAGTGAAATCATCAATAAACAACACATAATACATGGAACCACCTTTCGTTGGCTGAGAGGCAGGTCCCCAAACATCAGAATGCACCAAAGCAAAAGGAGCATTAGTAAAAGCAGTGCTTTTATTATAAGGGAATGCATGTTGTTTACCAAATTGGCAACCGAAACAAGTAGAAATGTCTGAGACAGAAATGTTTCCAAATACACCACTAGTAAATAAAAACTTCATTTTATTTAAAGATAAATGGCATAAACAAGAGTGTCAAAGGGCAAAGGGAGATGTAGATGAAACGAGTGCGGCAGGAGATATGCTGGATGAGGGAAGATGCAGCGAGTGGAGATAGTAAAGTCCTCCTGACCTCAGGCCAGTCCCAATCTGTCTCCCGATGCGTAGATCCTGCACAGAACAGCCAGTAGAGGAAAATGAGACAAGAAATCCAGAAGAAGTCAATTGACTAACAGAGATTAAGTTGATAGACAGGTGAGGAACACACAAAACATTAGTGAGAGAGATCAACTTATTTGAAACGGAGCCAATGAAGGAGACTGGTAGAGGAGTGGCATCAGCTGTATGGATGGTGAGAGAGCTAGCAGGGGTATAACAATTATGAAGTTTGGAAACATCATTTGTCATATGATAGGATGCACCAGAATAAAAAATCCATGTAGTATCAAGAGTACCTAACGGACCAGAAATGGTCATGGCAGAACCAAAGGCTGAGGGTGTAGTGGCCATCTGAGAGGCAGAACCAGTGGAGGAAGCCAGAAACAACTATTGCATGCGCTGATCAACCATAGCCTGAATCTGAGATGTAAGATACATTTGCGGAGGCACAAAATTATCATCTTCAGTAACATTGGCCGCATAGGGTCGTTGTGGATAAGATTGCATGGGACCACGACTAGGTTGCTGACCAGATTGTTTGTTCTTAGTGTTTGGCCTTTGAGGTCTGGTTGGGCAGTCCCGTTTCCAGTGTCCTTTTCTTCTTACAATAGTTGCAAAAGTCATTGGTACCAGAACAAAAAGAGCGATCATTCTGTGGGGTACTAACATTTGCGGACAGAACATGCGTGGGTTCCACATGTTTCTTTCTTGTAAGAGAAAGCTGAGTTTGCTCTTCTGCCATAAGTTTCGAGAGTGTCGTATCAATGAAAGGCAGTGGTGACCCATGTAACAACTGACCATGAACATGTTCAAAATCAGGGCAGAGGGCCATAAGAAATTGAACCGGGCGAGTCTGCTGCCTATAGACTTCAAAGGTGTGAGCATCATCAGTTGTTTTAAAAGTGGGTTCCATTAGAGCTAGTTGATCCCATAATTCAGTCATTTAGATGAAGAAATCATGAATGGAGTAAGTGCCTTGATCTGCATATTTGATTTCCCATTCTAACTGATACCGGCGAGCAGCATTAAACTGAGTATATAGTCGTGCTAAATAATCCCAAGCAACCTTAGGATAATTGAATTTAGCCAACTGATTCCCAATAGATGGAGTGACTGAATTGGCAATCCAAGAGTTTAATTTCCCGATAGAAGCTTCCCATTCCTCAAACGTAGTATCCTTACTATCTGGTGCAGGGATTTGCTGAGCAACATATTTCCACAGTTTTTTACCTTTGAGGAAATTTTGCATGAGATGGGACCAATAGGTATAATTTGTGCCATCAAGTTTGACAGTAATTCCCATTACAGTTCGATCAGAAGGCATTGGAACAAAACTAATTGCTCACAGACTGAATGTAAGAGAAATCTGACCCCAGAAGCCAAGTCAGATGTGAATTCCAGCCACAAAAACTAACCAGATCTGAAAAAAATCCAATAAGGAAGGTCCAGATGACTTGAAACTGAGCACAGATGAGTGCTATGGGCCCCACTAAATGAGCAGAAGGATGATCACAACCATAGAGAGCAAACAGATCCAAACAAATCCAAAAAATTCCAAAAATTGGCCCAAGCGAGCAAGATTTTGAGCACAGATCTGATCTGTGGGCCCCACTAGATGATCAGATCACACAGTGATCTTTGCCTCAAAAATCCGAAACTCCTCTAGGTGGAATTTTGATGAAAGCTTGTGAAACCAGAAATTTGAACGGTCTAGATGAAAACTATTTGCTCAAAAGAGATAAGGACAAATCAGGGAGAATGGCCTACTTCGAATGATCAGAAAATCTGGAAAAAATGTGCAGAATTCCTAGGGTAGATGGACGACCAAGATGTGAAGATTTTCTGATACCAGGTGATCAACAGATGGGCCACCTTTGATCACAGTATGTTCCAGTGCTTGATCAGATGAACAATGTTGTTTCAGAACTTCTCTCAAACTTGAATGAACAGACGATCAGATGGACAAAGCTTTGATACCATGTAAGATTTGCTTGAACCAAGCCAGAGACATTACAGAAGCATACAAGAGAGAGAGAGAGAGAGAGAGAGAGAGAGAGAGAGAAGTTGCAAGAGATTTTTCTGTTTTTATTGAATGGACGAAGGATACATTTATACACTATAGCCTAGATTAGAAGATCTCATTAGAGATCTGATTACATGATTACAGCCTTAACTAATGAAACTAATATCTATCTAATCTATTGACAACTCATACAAGGGCTGACCCATTAGGTCGAGCTGACCTGTTACGTCGAGCTGACCTGTTGGCCTATTTCTTTACAGAAAGAACAGGGCAAGGGCGAGAGATGCAATGGTTAAGGCGGGTTAGCAAGTTTGTCTGACACTAAGAATAGTAACACCTCCAAATGTAAAACTATGCTAGAAGTAATGGCAGAGCATGGTCTAGGAATTACACCGCATGTGCCATACGAGATTGGTCGTTCCTGCATTGGAAAAGAGTATGCAGAGACACAATAATGGGTGGGAATGTTTAGAAGAACGTAGGTTAAGAGTAGTTGTACGCTCATGTGCAATTTCTAAACGACTATAACCAAAAGATCTATGTCAATCACATTTCAAAATAACGGCCGCTGCACTATTTTTTAAATAGCGGCGCTATAGTCTAAAACCTAATAGAGCCAAGCAATTTTATTTTAATTTTTATTTTTAATTTTAATGGTAAGCAGTTTTAATTTATACAATGTTTTTTCCTATTTCTCATCCTCAATAGCCTTTCCTATGGTCGCCTCTACCCTTATAAGGTTCCAAATCACTAAAAAAAAAAAACACAAGATTGGTTGCTACACAAGATTCAAGAATTTTTTAACAACTAATAAATTTAAACCGCTGCACTGCTACATGTTGCCGCAACCACTACGTATCGCTAAGAGTAGTTGACACAGTAATGCTTTGACACTATATAGCCACTATTTCATTTTCAACATCAAAATTTTGTTACCATTTAAAAAAAATAGGTGCAGCTATTTCCTTCATAAAAAGTGTGCATATGACAGTCAAATAGACTTCTTTCCTACTGAGAAAAAAAAATTCTTGAAAAACTGACTGTATTTATAGAAAAAAAAAAAAACTATACAATATCAAGAGGTATACTGTAACCAAAAAGGGCAAGAAGGCAAGCCCCCAAAAAACAGGAGGGCCAAAAGCCCAGCCCAAAGAAAACAAGACAGAGAAGCTAAACAAAAGATAGCTCAAAAGCAAGGCCCAAACAAGCCCCAACCCAAAAAAAAAAAAAAAAAAAAAAAAAAAAAAAAACCAAAAGGAAAAGACAAAATTACAAGGGATAGAAAATAACAGTCAAATCACAGCAAGAAACACCCTCTTTTGCTAGATGATCCACTTCTGAGTTAGCGCTTCGATCAATAAGAGAGGATACTTGGATGCCTTTCACTAGATCAAAAATCTCCCCAACCACACCAGCCACCTTCCAAAATGTTGTTGCAACTCCAGAAGCCCACCTGATTGCACAGAAGGAGTTCCCTTCAATAATCAAATTCTGAATGTTCAATCTCTTTGCCTCTCTAATCCCGTACGTAATAGCCAGTAATTCTGCGATTTTTGATGAATTGAGACCAGAAGGCCCTGAGAACGAGAGAATGGGATTGCCTCCATCATTCTGAATAATGCCTCCCACCCTAGCCACACTAAGGTTTCCACGGGCACTTCCATCAAAGTTTTGTTTCAAAATGTTTTTAGGTGGGGGGACCCATCTATGACTAGCATTCACGATTGTCGGAGATGAGCTTAACACCTCTTTCCAGTTCCTTTGAATCATATCCACGATAAATCTCGAAAGGGGGGCAAGTGGAGAGACACAAGAAGCTACCAGATATTTTATCTTGTCCGAAAGGAAGGTCTCGTTGGTAGCTTTATCTTGAAAACATTGATTATTTCTCTCCTTCCAAATCACCCATAACATAGCCACGAACGAAGATTTCCACATTATCCGACCTCGACAAAACCCAACTCCCAATTTCCATGCTTGATGAGATAGAGTAGAGGGAAGCACCCCACTTACATCAAACCAGCCGAAAACAGAATTCCAAAGGAGCTGTGCGAACCTACAGTTCAAAAAAAGGTGATCCACTGTTTCTTCATCAGCTAAGCACATGGAACAAGCATTTACGAGGCACAATTTTCGACGACTAATATTGTCCATGGTTAAAGTACCTCCCAGTAAGGATACCCATGAGAAGGCAAGGACCCTTGGGGGAGCTTTGAATTTCCATAGCTAGGCAATATTGGAAACACCTGAATCCTCGCTATTGAAAGCCTCAAAACAAGTGGCAACGGAGAAACTACCATCCGTTGAGCGAGACCATATCCTAACATCTCTACCATCCTCAATTAGGGCGAGGAGTGAGCAAAATTGTCCCTCTTCCAGAAGAGTGAAAAACAGGTCCCCATATAAAATTATCTCCTACTCGCTCCACATAATCCTTCACGAGGGCTCTTTTGTTCTTTGCACAACAGAAAAGGTCCAGGAATTTAGATGCTAATAGAGAGTCCCCAATCCAATATGACCAACTAGCTTGTAAAGACTATAAGGTTCTTCCAAAAGAGAATCTAACCACAAAATAAATAGTAGTTTTAAATGTTTGCATTAGAAGCATAATGAGAGGGATGCTAGATAAAAGGTACCCTAAACAAGGTAGAGGGATTTGAAAGGAGATGACAATCTTTCAATCACAAAGGGAAGAATGAACTAAAGTTCTTATCAGAACGTATTGATTTTCTGTGTCTTTCTCTTGGAGAATGATCACATATATAAAGAGATTACAAACCTTAATTAAGCCTAAATCAAAGCTCTATACAAAAGAAAATTAGCTAATCACTTAACTAAGTTAGGAAAGAAACTAATTACATATTTACAGCCATATCAATTGTTGACTAAATCAAATCCACGAGACTTAAGAAGCTTGTTGGACTGATGGGCCTTGGGCTCCTTAATGGATCATGGGCCAAACTTAACACCCCCCCTCAAATTGATGCGGGAGAATCAACAAGCATCAATTTGCCAACCAAGAATTAATGACATGGTCTGGGAAGACCTTTAGTAAAAATGTCAGCAAGTTGAAGTTCAGTGGAGACATGTGGAAGGCTGATGACATCACGCTTGAATTCATCACGGATGAAGTGTCGATCAACCTCGATGTGTTTAGTACGTTCATGAAAAATCGGATTCTCAGTAATCCGAATTGCACTCGTATTATCAGCATAGAGAGGGGTAGCTCCGTCTGCAGGAAATCCAATGGCAGAGAGCAGACCGCGGAGCCAAAGTATTTCAGAGCATGCAGCAGACATAGCTCGATACTCAGCCTCGGTAGAAGCACTGGAAACTTTGTCTTGTTTCTTTCATTTTCAGGAAATCAGACTATCACCCAGGAACATGCACCATCCTGTAGTTGATCGACGAGTATCCAGACAACCAGCCCAATCAGCATCGGAATAAGCTTTGAGAGAAATAAGATTAGCTGATGGAAAAAACAGTCCGCGAGACGGAGTACGAAGAAGGTACCGAATGATGCGACGAACAGCAGCCAGATGAAGATGACGAGGAGTAGTCATGAACTGACTCATGAGATTGACCGCAAATGAGATATCAGGACGCGTGATCGTGAGGTATATCAAGCTACCCACTAACTGGCGATATGCGGTAGGATCCAGAAGAAGATCACCCTCCTCTTTACTGAGTTTAACATTCAGTTCGATCGGCGTATCGACGGGAGCTGAAGAAGTAAGCCCAGCCAAGTCAATAAGATCAACTGTATATTTGTGCTAATTGAGAACTATACCCTTAGGGGATTGATGAACTTCAAGTCCAAGGAAATAGTGTAAGGGGCCTAGATCCTTCATTTGAAATGTCCGATGAAGAGAAGCTTGGAGTACCTGAATCATTTTTGCATTAGGACCAGTAATGACAATGTCATCAACGTAGACCAACAGTACAGTAATCCCAGATGGATCATGATGTAAGAACATGGAAGGATCATACTGGCTGGGATGAAAATCCAAGTGTAGAAGGGCATCCTGAAATTTCTCAAACCATGCACGAGGAGCTTGCTTTAGACCATAGAGAGAGCGACGGAGCTTAGCAACCATACCCTTCCCAGATGTTGACCCCGGAGGCAGACGCATATAAACGTCTTCTTTGAGATCACCATGAAGAAACACATTTTTTACATCCATTTGATAGAGAGGCCAAGACTGAGAAGCAGCAACAGCAAGAATTATGCGAACGGTGGTCATCTTGGCGACGGGAGCAAAGGTTGCATCATAATCAATGCCATATTCCTGCCGATTTCCGAGAGCAACCAGGCACGCCTTATATCGATCAAGAGAGCCATCTGATTTTAACTTTAGAGAAAAAATCCACTTGCAGCCAATTGGTTTTATACCCACAGGTGAAGAGACAACATCCCACGTATGATTTTTGTCCAAAGCATCCAATTCTTCTTGCATAGCCTGGTTCCAACATTTGTCCTGCACAGCCTGAGAATAGGATTGGGGAATGGAAGAAGATGACAAAGTGGCCATTAAGGAAGTGTGGGAGAACCCATAGCGGTCGGGAGGTACCGAAATGCGAGAGGAGCGTCGCAAGGAATGATGTCTAGATGGATCAAATGCCGGAGGTGGACCAGATGCAGGAGATAGATCAGGAGGGGGATCCCTGGGAGGCGCTTCTTTGTTCCGTCTGTGATACACAAAGTTAGGATTAAAGCGAACAACTGAAGTGGTGTCCGAAAAACCAGGTAAAGACACCAAGGGTGATGAGTCAGGCGGTTCAATGTGTTTTTAAAAATAATACTGATGTTCAAAAAAAATTACATTCCTCGAGGTGCGCAAGCGACAAATGTGAGGATCGTAGCAGAGGAACCCTTTCTGGAAGAGCGCATAGCCTAAAAACACACATTGAGCAGATTGTGCGGTTAGTTTGGTCCGCTCAGAAGAAGGTAAGTGCACAAAACAAACAGAGCCGAAAACATGAAGATCATCATAAGATGGAGATGTCTGGTATAATCGGTAATATGGGCTCTGATTTTGAAGAGAGGTGGAAGGCAGACGATTGATAAGGTAAGCAGCTGTAGCTAGTGCCTCAATCCAAAAACGAGTAGGAACAGATGATTCAAGAAGAAGAGAACGAGTGACATCAAGCAAATGTCTATTTTTTCTTTCAGCAACTCCATTCTGCTGTGGAGTATAAGGACAAGTTCTCTAAGAAATAATGCCTTTGGTTTGCAAAAAATGTTGAAAATCAGAAGACACATATTCCCCGCCCGAATCAGATCGCAAGATTTTGATGCAGGTGGAAAATTGATTCTCAACATAAGCTAAAAAAATTTTAAAAATGTTGAAAACATCAGATTTAGAATGCAAAAAATAAACCCATGTGAACCGACTGAAATCATCAATAAAAGTCCCAAAATATTTGTAGTGAGCATGAGAAAGAGCTGGAGCAATTCCATACATCGCTATGAACCAAATCAAAACACCGAGTGCTATGTGAAGTGGAAATAGGAAAAGGAAGAATTTTGCTTTTTCCCATTTTACAAGCAGCACAATCAAAAGGAACACAAGAAGATAAGCCAATAGTTTTATTCAAACCAGAATTTAACATAAGGGACAAAACCTTGGAATTAGGGTGTCCGAGTTTTTTATGCCATAATTGGCAATTATCTCTAATAGAAAGACAAAACACATCATTGGCAATTCTAGTCCTAGAAAGATTAGAAAAATCCAGCGGAAACAAGCGTCCACACTTAGGTCCCCTCGCGATCTCCTTCCCGGACATCTGGTCCTGCACAACACAACCAGAAGAAGAAAAGGAGATGTTATAATTATTTTCAACAAGTTGCCCAACTGACAAAAGGTTTGATGTTAAATTTGGACAAAGGAAAACATTTTTCAATGGGATTGAACCAGGGATGTCTCCAAGGACAGTAATGGGAACATTGCCGTCATTAGCAGTTTGGATCTGAAGATTACCAGTATAGTTTGTCACATTGGAGAGAGAATGACTGGAATGAGTCATATGATTAGATGCCCCGGAATCAAGAAACCAAGTAGAAGATAGGGGTCAGGTACCTGAGAGACCGAAAGCAGAAAGGGCATTGACAATCATTTGCTGTACCAATTCAGGAGTTAGAGAAGAGGAGGACCCAGACTGTGATGATGTAGATGTGGAAGCAGGCATAGCTGAAGAAGCAACATAAGCATGTGGAGTCGGAGACTGTGGAGGCTGATACTGCGGAGCTTGATACTGTGAAGCCGGATGCTGGAAAACCTGATGCTCGGGAGTCTGCTGCTGTGGAATCTGACGTTGAGGGCGGCGGCGACATTCAGAGATGATATGTCCCGACTTTTTGCAGTAACGACAGACTTTCCATTGGCATTGGGATGCAAGATGCCCAAATTGTTGACAGCTGTAGCATTGAGTTTTGCTCATGTCCCGAGGTGGAGGCTGAGAAGCCTTAGTAGCTGAAAACGCGACAGAATAGGTCTCAGCCTTATGTTGAGCTATATGAGCTGAAGTTGAAATACGTTGTTCCTCGCGTAAAAGTTCATTCAGGCAGATATTTAAAGAAGGTAAAGGCATCCGATTCATCAGGGCCGATCGGACACTGTCATACTCAGGACGTAATTTCATTAAAAATTGATCCCGCTGACTAGAGGCCTGAAGATCACGAATCACGATCAGAACATCTGCAGCCACATCTGCATACTTAATACTATCATATTCCGACCAGAGGGTTCGAAATCCTGAATAGTAGTCTTGGATTGACAAGGTCCCTTGTGCATATTCAGCAATCACACATTCAAGGTGAAATTGTCGTGCTGAGTTATCTTGATGGTATACTTGCTTCAGATATCCCCACATGTCTCTCGAGGTGGGGTAAGGTTTGAGGTTCATTAGCAGATGTTGTTCGACGGAACCCAGGATCCATGTTTTTATTTTTACATCTTTAGTAAGCCAGGTGGATATCTTCTTCTCATCATCTGTTGGTTTGGGGTCGGACCCAGAAATATAGCCCCATAATTCCTTAGCCTCAAGGTGAATTTGGAATTGAAATGACCAAGCGGGGTAATTTTTCCCGGTGAACTGGATCAAGGTAACCTCAGATTTTTCCATCTTTAATCAAAAAAATGAAAAAAAAAAACAAAAGACAGCAAAGAAGACCAGCAATAGTGAAGAGATGAAGGCTAAAAGATAAGAACACTTGTACTGTAGCAAAAACAAATATCTGATCAACAGATAAGAGGAAAAAAACAGCACAGAACCAAAAAAAATCACAAAAAAAGACCCCAGGCGACCATGAATTTGGCCACTGATCTTGTACGTGGGCCCCACTGATAAATCTGGACAAAGATCAGAACACTGATCTGATGAAGCTGAGAAAATTGCCTTCTACTGAAAGAAGAATGATCGAAATCCACCACAGATCCAAGATTCTGGACGGTCCAGATGAAAACAATAATAATTTTCTGGATAATGACGAAAATGGGAAAATCACCAACCTGGGAGTGCTGAAAAATTGAGAAAAAATCTCCAATATTCCTAGAAGTTCCAGGCGACCATGACTGGAAAGAATTCTGATGATGGTTTGATGATCAGAGGTGGGCCACCATGAAGATGGGATGACTTAGTGACGGAATTCCTTGAAACAGATCCTTGATCTGTCGATCTTCACAAGAGAGATTGATTTCTCTATATCTTGAAATGTCTTGATTCTATATCAAGATCAAGAACATGATTTGCTTGAACCTGCTTTGATACCATGACAATCTTTCAATCACAAAGGGAAGAATGAACTAAAGTTCTTATCAGAACGTATTGATTTTCTGTGTCTTTCTCTTGGAGAATGATCACATATATAAAGAGATTACAAACCTTAATTAAGCCTAAATCAAAGCTCTATACAAAAGGAAATTAGCTAATCACTTAACTAAGTTAGGAAAGAAACTAATTACATATTTACAGCCATATCAATTGTTGACTAAATCAAATCCACGAGACTTAAGAAGCTTGTTGGACTGATGGGCCTTGGGCTCCTTAATGGATCATGGGCCAAACTTAACAGGAGAAAAGAGGAAGAACGTTAATGCAAAAAGTGATCAAGGGGAGAGAATAGATTTTGCAGGGAGAAACTATGTCGATGTAAGACTGAAGGGCTGACTGTATTAAAAGGGTTGAGAAAGAGGTGCTTGAAAAGTCAAAAGGGAAAAGGACACCATGATAAAGAATCAAAGAGGCAGAGTGTAGAGGTTAGAAAGCCGTTCAAGAGAGAAGACGTTGCTACAAATTTGGCAAAAGACTAGGAATACAAAAAGTTATAAATAGTACAATAAGGAGTCATTTGTCATTTACATATTACACATGTAAATGACACATGTGAATCATTTACGTATGCAAAACATTGACGCATGTAAATCATTTACATATGCAAATGATACACATGAAACAAATCCCCGTGTTTGTCAAAATCATGGTTTTCACATGAGAATCAGAGTACATGCAACAGTTTCGTGTGTATTTGGATTGTGTATGTTTTTCAGAAATTTCTCCAAATCCATGAAGAATTAAAATAAGATATTTTACCTCTTAACAGTTTTTAGCCATCTAAACAAGATGAATGGTTGGGATCATGAATTGGTGGCCTACAGAAGTCTAGAAAATTAGATCCAACAGTTTGGAGTTTTTCACAAATTTCTAAAAATCCATGAAGAGTTAAGTTGTAAAATTTGACATCTTAGCTGTTTTTAGACAAATAAAGAAGATGAATGATTCGGATCGTAAATTAGGGGCCCAAAGGAGTAAAAAAAACGACATTTTTACGGCCCACGAGATGAATTATGTACTTCTCAATGAACCGCCTTTTGCAAAGGACGTGTGAATTCGTTTCACACCTCTTGAGATGGTAAATGGCTCAGACAAAAATGGTATGTTTCTTTACGTGTGAAACATTTTCACACCAAACAAGCAAGCCACATGGTAACGGTTAAGAATTAGACAAGTGACCAAAAAATCTAAAAACCAATTTAGTTTTATATTGGGGAGGTCAACTATGGAAGCTATCTTCTCAGTTAAAGCAATTAATGGAAAAAGCATTGACAGAAGAGGAAAACTCCTCATATGGTCCCCATCGATCTAGAGAAAGCCTACAACAAGATACCTAAAGATTTTATTTGATATGTTTTAGATATAAAAAAAAGTGCCCCAAGAGATTATATTGACATCGCTAAAGCTATGTATAAGAGCGTAACTAATGTGAGAACTACCTATGGAGAGATTAGGTGAATTTTTAGTTACCATAGGTCTACATCAAGGGTCAACTTTAAGCTGCAACTTTAGGTGGATAAGGACAAGTTAACTGCCCATATTCAAGAAGAGGTACTTTGGTGCATGTTGTTTGCAGAAGAATCAAGAGATAAAGTGCAAGATTTGAGAGATGACATGAGCCTTCGTGCAAAGATGAAATCTATGAACTGCAACTTCAGTGGGAATGTCGAAGAGATGTAACTCCTATAAGAATTGTAGTTAAAGAGACCCAACAAATACATTCCTTCTTATACTTAAGACTCATAGTTAGTAAGTATGGGATGTCAAACATAGGATAATAGCTGGATGGTTGAAGTGGAGACTTGATTTTGAAGTGCCTTGTGATTGATGCATACTAACAAAATTGAAGGAAAAATTAAACAAGATAGGGAATGGACCACCTATGAGCAAAACATTGGTCAATCAAGAAATAGAACATACAAAAAATGAGTGTAGCAAAAAAAGAGAATGTTGAGACAAATGTGTTGTAAGACTACGAAAAAATAGAATTAGAAATAAGCACATTCGGGAGAGGGGTAGCATCAATGGGTGATAAATTGAGACTCATTTGAGAGGGATTGGGCATGCCCAACACAAACCAACACTGGCATCGATAAGGAAAGTTTTTCTAGCTCCTTGACGAAAAGGGGTAGGCTGAAGAGAAAATGGTAGGATTGTAGTAAGACCAGATTTGAAGAAGGATAGCCTATCCGATGATTTGGCCAAGGATAGACTGGGATGGCAAAAGAGAATTTATTTAGCCAGCATAGTTGGGACAAGTCTTTGTTAATGATGATGATGACAACATAGTTGGTTCCAGCAAGATATAACCCAATGTAGATCCCGCCGGACCTCTTTCTCGACGGATCCCTAGCGATGGCTGGACCTCCATCTCAAAGAAGGCCAAGCTCAAGGCGGCAAATAGCTCTCCGAGACCCTATAGGCACTCTGACACAGCAGACAGAACCTCTTTGCCAGCCCCTGTCGAAGGATCTTCCTCCCCCAACTCTTGGTTGCATCAAAAGATGAGAGTTTGCGGTGAAGCAATAGGCATCATAGTAGATAATAGCAAAGGAGGCTGGGACAGCCTAATTGCCTTCGCCAATGAGAGAGACAACCTCAGCGGATCCGGCTCCTTCAAAAAGTCTATCAAACGGAAGGGCAGCAGAGAACTTCAGAACCTGTCGTGTTCCATCAACTGCGACAACCGCCACCATGAGAGTTCTTCCTCTCTCAAACTTGTCACTTGAGTCAGAGATATTCAAAAGTGTTTGCCAATGAAAGTTGTTTCTTGGAACGTTTGTAGGGAGTTCAGTGAAGAGGGCAATAATTAAGGAGGTAATTCACTCTTTTAGACTAGACATTCTCCTCCTTCAGGAAACAAAGCTCCTTTCTTCATCTCTTCCTCTTGTCAATGAAATATGGGGTAACCGTCAATGTAGGTGGATCGCCCTTGACGCTGATGGAACTTCTAGAGGTATCCTTCTGTGTTGGAACAGCAGACTATACACTATAAAAATCACTTCATCGGTGCCTTCTCTATCTCAGCAGTGATTGAAGATAATGCGAAAGGCTCAACTTGGATCATCTCCTCTGTCTATGGCACGACAAACGCAGACTCTGAAATAGTTTCTGGTGTGAGATAGACTCAATACGCAACAAATGGGAAGGGCCGTGGTGCATAGGCGGTGACTGGAATATCACTAGATTCCCCTCAGAAAAGTCTGGAGGTGGGAATACTACAACAGATATGCAATCCTTCTCATATTGGATAGATTCCCACTACCTCGTCGATCTCCATCTAGGAGGGGCTGACTTCATGTGGTCCAACCACCAGAGTCCTTCGACAATGTCGGGCCTTGACAGATTCTTGGTCACTGGTGACTAGATAGATCTATAGCTTGAAGTCTGCTAAATAGCTCTCCCCAAGCCCACCTCTGATCACTGCCCCTTCTTCCACTACTCCAAAAACATAAAATGGGGTCCCTTCCCCTTCCGCTTCGAGCTAATGTGGTTGGAGGACAAACGTTTCAGCGCTTCAATTAAGGAGTGGTGGAATAGCTTTGAAGTCAATGGTTGGCAGAATTAGACTCTCCTTGAAGCTGAAGATGTTGAAAAACAGCATTAAAGAATGGATTAAGAGCAATTTCAAGCCTGTAAGACCCCTTAAGGCTAAAATTCTAGAAGAACTGCAATCTATTAACAAAAAGGAAGAATCTCAAAGGCTATCCGAAGAGGATATCGCTAAAAGACTTGAACTTAAAGACCTCTTTGAGCGCAAAGTACGAGAAGAAGAAATCAAATGGAAACAGAGATCGAGGTGTCGGTGGCTAAAAGAAGGGGGCAAGAACACCAAGTTTTTCCACAGTTTGGCCTCGACAAGAATGAGGGGCAACAGGATCGACCACTTGATGGTCGATGGTAATAGAGTAGAGGACAGAGAAGGGATAACCAGCCACATCATCGGCTTCTCAAGCAATTTGTTCAGCAAGGATGAAAGAAGCAAGCCTACTTTAGACAATCTCCAGTTCCCCACCATTAGCGAGGAAATCACTAACTGGTTGGAAGAAGAGTTCGAAGAGGAAGAAGTAAAAGCAGCAATATTCAACCTAACTAGCGATAAAGCTCCAGGCCCAGATGGCTTCCCAATCTCCTTCTACCAAAAACAGTGGGACCTCCTAAGAGCAGACATTATGGCCTTCACGAAGGAATTTCACTCCAGAGGCAAGCTCTCCAAAACTATTGGTGCCTCTTTCATTGCTCGTCCCTAAGAAGACCCGGGCAGACTGCATAAAAGACTTCAGGCCCATAAGCCTCTTAGGCAGCACTTACAAAATTTTGGCTAAAGTGCTAGCAACTATACTCCAAAAGATCCTTCCTTACATCATCTCTTCCTCTCAAGGTGCTTTCGTGAAAGGAAGACAGATCTTAGATGGGGTTCTCGTCGCTAACGAATGCATCCATTCCAAATACAAAGACAATTCTCCTAGCCTAATCTGCAAACTAGATTTGGAAAAAGCTTTTGACACGATGGATTGGTATTTCCTTCTTCATTTGCTACGCAGGATGGAATCCCGGGAAAAATGGAGGGACTGGATCAGAGAATGCATCTCAACTGCAACCTACTCCATCCTTATCAACGGCTCCCCGAAAGGCTTCTTCCCAGAGGAGAGGGGCTTGCGTCAAGGAGACACTCTATCTCCGTTCCTTTTTGTCATCATTGGAGAGGCTCTCAGTTGGATTCTTTCAAAAGCAGAAGATCGCAATTTGATTCGCGGTTTCAAGCCCTCTCAAAGTGCACCAACTGTCTCCCACCTCCTATATGCAGATGATACTCACCTCTTTTGCGACGCCGAAGAAGATCAAATAAAAAACTTGGTTTTCATTCTCAGATGCTTCGAAGCCACTTCGAAACTTGGTTGCCATTAAAAAAAAAAGGCGCAGCAACTTATTCATGAAAAATGTGCATTCCTTGCATTTTGAGTCATTACATAATTGGTTCAGGAAAGAAAGGAGCTAGTATAAAACTCAAAAACAAGATCTAATCCCAGCAACCCCAACCCCATCCCCTTTCTTCTCTCCTTCCCACACACCAAAACCCCTCCCCACGCCTACCTAATACCACTCACACACCACACCCACACCCATACACAAATCAAACCAAACCAAACCAAACCAAGCTTTTTCCCACTAGGTGGGGTCGGCTATTTGGATTTGACGACGCCAATCAAATCTGTTTAGGGCCATGTCCTCCGTTAGATCCATGAAGGCAAGGTCATGTTTAATAGTAAACACACCCATACAAAAATAAAACAAAAAAAAGGGGGGGGGCTAAAAAATTAAAACTAAGATACATAAATGAAGTTAATATTTCATATTTAAGCAACTTGCTCATTTGAGGAGTCCCACACACCAAAACCCCTCCCCACGCCTACCTAATACCACTCACACACCACACCCACACCCATACACAAATCAAACCAAACCAAGCTTTTTCCCACTAGGTGGGGTCGGCTATTTGGATTTGACGACGCCAATCAAATCTGTTTAGGGCCATGTCCTCCGTTAGATCCATGAAGGCAAGGTCATGTTTAATGTTTAATAGTAAACACACCCATACACAAATAAAACAAAAAAAGGGGGGGGGCTAAAAAATTAAAACTAAGATACATAAATGAAGTTAATATTTCATATTTAAGCAACTTGCTCATTTGAGGAGTAACCAGACGCAATGTCTTCTGCTGTAAAGTGAGTACATAAATTAATCAATAAAAGGACTATAATTACCTCAACGTAGCAAATCCCTAGGGGATCAGAAGTACCAATTAAAACAAGATCACATGGCACCTCATCATTCTCACGGAGCCACACTATGTTACCAACACGAATGTCTTGTGCTCGAATCTGACACAACACAACTTAAGTCAACTAATTATAGAGCATTCAAGAAACCCATGAAAACCACAATGAACAATGAAAGAAACTATCAAAACATTAAAGCAAACAAAGAATAGCTCATGTAGTTTGATTGCTTAATAGAGACAAGAAAGAGATAAATCACGCTCAACATCATAGTTAGCAAGAATGAATGCTTCATTGAGTCTGGTAAGCTAATAGTTAATTTCTTGTTTAACCATCTCATGCATTATTGAAGCACGCCGCTCATAGAAGTCAGATGCTAATATACAACAAATGCTTGCTAAAATGCCCACTTTCACCATAAATAATGCAGCTCTCACCATGAAAATCAGCTCGAAACAAATTTTACCCATCCATCCACCTATCTACTTATTCATTTGCAACTTGTACCACACTTCTTCCTTATGGTAAACTGTGACAGTGTAACTACCCAAGTGGAAGGAAGATCAAACGGTCTCATGATGGAAGTGGTTCAACTAAAAAGTACCCTCATGACATCAGCTAAATATACATTTTAAACCAAAAGGACCAAATAACATAAACTATAAGGTGACAATCCAATGAAGTGTAGCTCTGATTGAGCTTGTTAGAAGACTATTATGTGTACATCTCTTGTGAAAAAACTTAATTTTATGTGGTCTTCAGTGTACCATAATTTTTATAGGACCACCATTATTTTGTAGTCTCTCTTGTGCCGTACATTATCTAAATTCTAAGATTCAAGTAGTTAGTCAAACTTCATTGGCATGCTTCTTCTTTATGTCGATGACATGCTTATCATAGGTGATGACCAGAAGGAATCTGTGAAATAATCTATGATAAGATTATATGAAGAAGATCAATACAATATTGGGAGAAAACTTGATCCCATACAGAGAGGATCGATTGTGTATTTATAATTACATTATACCCTAATCAAGGGCAATCAGACTAATCAATAAACAATCTCCTAATCTATACAAGTAAAGAGAATAAATCTTGACCTTCTACGAAATTCTTCAGATGGAAGGACCAGGCTATATAATTCTGCCCATTAAACTTAATGGGGATAACATCATATTTTTCCATGTTCTTAAAAATCAAGAGGAGAAGGTGTCACAGAGAGATAACAACAAACAGCAATGCACAGAAGCAAAAGGAGGCCTGTCGTCCCTGTCAGAAGCAAAGGGAGGCCTGTCGTCCCTGTCGGCAGAGGGGTTAATTCACACGTGGGCCCCACAGGTTGATCTGAACACAGATCAGAGTGAAGAGATGAAAGGAGAGAAGTTTTACCCCAAAAACTGGAAGTGGTCGCAGGAAGATCAACCCTAGATCAAGGTTTTTGGACGGCCGAGATGAAAACAGTGTGAGAAAATGTACTGAACACAAATGGTGATGGAAAACCGTCCTCTGATGGGAGAAAAATTCCGAAAAAATCTCCACAATTATCAATAATGTTGGTCGACCAAGATGGGTATGTCTGTGAAACAGATTGTGATCATCTCAAGTGGGCCGCAGTGAAACAGAGACGATATAACACAGTAATCGTCAAAATCGTCATCTCCCAGTAGATGATCGATATCTACGTGTGCTCCCGTAGATTATCTGCGAGCAGATCAGAGGTGGGGGATGGAAGGAGAAACTATTTTCGCAACTCCAGGCCAAAGTCTCACTCAAAATGGATCAAAATCCACAAAATTGAACGGCTGAGATGAAAACTGTTGCAAAAAACTGAAATAGCACAAAAACAAGGTGGATCTCCTACCTCTGATGGCCCATAAATCTTGAAAAAATGTTCATAAATAAGAGGAGAAATAGACGAACAATATGGGCTTCTTCAGCTCCGATGATGATGATGATCACAGGTGGGCCACGTTGGATCAGAGATGATCAGAGAGGCTCTGGCCGAAGAAAATGATCAAGGATGACTACCAAGGAGATGATCAGAGATTGATATAGCTCTGATACCATGAAATAATCTATGATAAGATTATATGAAGAAGATCAATACAATATTGGGAGAAAACTTGATCCCATACAGAGAGGATCGATTGTGTATTTATAATTACATTATACCCTAATCAAGGGCAATCAGACTAATCAATAAACAATCTCCTAATCTATACAAGTAAAGAGAATAAATCTTATAATCTATACAAGGAAGAAAATATGAGAAAAATCAGCAGGATTTTATATACACAACACCCTTGATGGGTTGGGCTGGGCCTAGTGGGCCTAAGCCACATTATCTTCTACAATCTGATCTCTCAAGACCTTCCTCAATTCCCAGTTTACATGAAAGATCTTGCTCCCTGCAATTCTTCTTGGGCATTGAAGTTGCCTACTCTCCACAGGCCATCTTCTTTTGTAAATGAACTATCTTGGAGACAGTCTTCAGGAAGCCGAGCAAACTGATTCCAAAACAATTAGCATTCCACTTGAGATTAACCAAAATCTCTGCTTCCAATCGCACTCCTTTCTCTGAGTCTGATCTCATTCGCTGACGACAGGATGTTTGCAGTCTTGACACTTGATTATCATTCAGACTAACGTTGCTTATCCAGTTCAAACTTCAAATAGTCAACAATTTAGTTCGTCTTTGCTCCGACTTCACTTCATTGGGGGCCAATGTTCTTCGAAATTTTGGAGCTACCATAAAGGGATGATGAATCAAGCAATTCTTCTTCTGATGCTAGCTCTCTCCAACTAGCTGCCACTCTCTCTGATTGGGCCAAATGTGTTGACTGACACTCACTGCTTTACTGCAGTTTTCTACATCTTCCTTGATTCTTCCCTGATTTCCCAAAAGAACAAGAAACAATCAGCTGCTTCCCATTCTTCTACTGAAGAAGAATATTGTGCCTTAACTCACACTACTGCTGAGATTATTTAGCTTCGCCAGCTACTTGCTGATAAAGGCATTGTTTTCAATATCCTACAATTCATATCAAATCCTAAGGAAAAACATTCTTTTTTATGTGAAGAATCATATTTACAAGTAAATATTAGGATTCAAGTATGAATCATACAATTCGATACTCATTTTATTGAATCTTACAACTCAAAAGATTCATCCAAGCGGACATAACCACATATGTTAGGTTAATATTTGTATTTCTTTTACTTTCTTTTTCTATTAGCACTTATATTTTTAGAAGGTTATAGTATGATTAGCGAAACCCCTGAAGAATATTTGCGATTTTGAGAAGGTTTTTGAGATAAGGAGAAAGCATGTGACTAAAGCATTCAATTATATGCATGAAATTTTAGTGCAATTTTTTTGTTTTTTTAATCTTTCTTCAGTACTTCTCTTCATGGACACCATGTTTTTTACCAGTTGGGTTTTATTTTTATTTTCTGATTTAAAGAAAACAAAAGGAACACAACAATTTGTTTGTTTTTCCTAGCAAGGTTGATATCTTAAACATACTTTACTAATTCACACATATCATTTGTGATATGTTAATACATGTCATGTTACTATGGATAGAAGGATAACTACTGTTTCTATTTTTTCTATTTTTATAAAAAAAAAAAAAAAAAATACTATCATTCATGATACAATACGATATGATTCGATTCACCCCCCTCAATGATTTGTGATACAATTTTGATGTTTCCAACAATATATATGGATGTTTTCCTCTGTGATCCAACTCCTGTATACAGTGACAGGGCAAGTGCTAGAAAGATTGCTCATAATGATGCCTTTCGTGAACGCACCAAACATATTAACAATTGATTGCCATTTGTTAAAAATCATCTTCGTAAGCAAACTATCCTTCTTCATGCTAACTCCACTCTTCATCAATCTTCATTGTATTTGTGTAGAAAAGGGCATTATCAATATTGTACATGCGGGACTGTATTATAAATAGAGTTGTTAGGAGCATTAACCCAATAATACAACTTCTTTTAACTCTTTTCTCTCCCATGAGTTATTTCACGTAATATCCTGTTTTCTAGAAGATGACTTCACACACAAATTGAGTTCGCATGTATTAGAATAGCCTTATCGTGGTGAAAAGTACCACCGTCATCATCACATTAAAAGCCTTATTCCAACTATGTTGGGGCCAGCTACATAAATTATCTTTCGCAATTCCAGTCTATCCTTGTAATACCCCGAGCCCAGTATAAGGGTTAGTTTATTTTCTGATATTTTATATTTAATTTTTCTTAATTTTCGGGACCCATAGTTTGATGGAGGAATTCGAGTGGGACTTGTGCTGGTTATACCATAGACTCCTAGTATTGTTAGGAATAGGATTGGCATGTGAGAAGGAAATAATAAAATTAGGAAGAGGACTTTGGGAAGGATTCTAACTTTAGCTTCTATATATATATATATATTGATCAACCCAAAGCCTAGTTTAGTATTAGCGTTGAAGAAATTAGGAGGAGGAAGAACCAGTTCTAGTCAGCCATAACAGGTGAGTAAAGATTCTGATCTAATTGTATGGTTCTGAATTTCTGGCCTTGTTCTTGTGTATTTTCCTCTATTTTATGGTGAGTAGAATTCTGCGTCTTCTTGGAATTGATGTTATGGTTGATATTCTTATGCTACAAATCTCTAATCTTATTGCAATGTTGTTTCAGTTCCAAATTATGAATTAGATAACCGTTAAATCTGAATTTACCAACTGTTTGGTGATGTTTTAATACATGTCAGACACTGGATTGGATGTTTGATGGAATAAATTCAAGTTCTGATGTTGTAATATGATAAGATGATTTCTATAATTAATATGCTCCTTAACCCATGTTTACAAGATGAAAAGAGTGGGATCAGCAAGAGAGGAATCAGTCAAAACTGGACTATACAGTTCCAGCACGACAAAACCCAATTTAGGTCGTTTGTGGTTGTGGGACCACATGGAACACCTGATCAGAAATCTTGACCAGGGATCTGAAAGGGGACCCATGGTCGACCATTGCAGTGCTGGACCCATTCGAAGTGGGCCCCATTTGGCCCACCATCCATGCACTTCAAAACCAGGAGGCGTTATTGAACAAGAAAAAGGGATTTTGGTCGACAGCCTTTGTGGGACCACAAGGCTGACCTGATCATTGATCAGAACCTCACATCAGGTAGAGGACCCAGGTGCGACCTTAGTAGTGGTGGAACCATGCGGAGTGGACCCCACCTGCCCTACCATTTTATTTCTTCAAATCTGGGCAGCGTGAGTTCTGTGAATGGGTTTTATTCATATTTATTAAGGCTATGGGGCCCAGTAGGGCTACCTGATGTCAAATCAGAGCCATAGGACCTGTTGTGGAGCCCTGGGCGACCTTGGAGATCAGGTCCCATCATGGATTGGGCCGGTGGGACCCACTGACCAATACATCAATAGCCCCAGGTGTGAACTTCCTTGTTTCCGGAAGACAGAGAGATAGATAGTGTTTCTTATAAGTCTTGAAAATTACAATGAAGGCCTGATATTTATTGTTTGTCATAGCTGGGCCTGTTTTGATTAATTTGAGACCATTCCTTGGATTTCAGACTTTATGAAATTACAAATAAGGGCTGATTAATTGTGGTTATTATATTTATTGTTGGAGTTGTTTTCTTTATTATGTTTCGAAATATATTGTGGATTATGGTACCTGTTGTGTGCCATTGTTATTTGGGGATCTCATATGGTACATTGTGTGGTTTATATATGTATATCTTGTGGTTGAGTTGGCACTTGAATATTTCCCTCAAAACTGTAAAGGGTAAGTTGTGTAATTTACCTCTCCCATCGTACACCAATTTTGATTCGGATTGGGACAGATAGAATCCACATAATTTGAGAAGGGGTTGATTATGGAATTTGCCCATTACTAATGTTGAGGACATGCTAGATATCATATTTTGATGAGACATATATTTGCTATTTGATTGGAATACTGAGATACGATGACTTTGTTTGTTTGGAGGAACCTTTTGGATACCCCTAGACAACGAGCATGTATGGCCGATCTTGTGAGGATTGTTGATGTTGGACCTTTTCTGGAAAGGTTGATTTTGTGGTACCAGTTTGCTGGTTTTTGGACCCTTGGTGGTTGATGGTTTTGGACCTTCGTGGTCGATGATTTTGGACCTTAGTGGTCAATGGTTTTGGACCTTGGTGGTCGGATTTATTTGGGCTGGTGCTAACAGGTGGCTACGAGGTTGTCGTTTGTTTGACCCGATTCCAACCTTGGCTTGAATGAGACTTTGGATGTTACTTTAATTTGTTGTGTAATCTTATCTAAGCATATGTTTAAATGCACAAATAGATTAGAATATCTATTCACTCAATTGTACTGATATTTTGTGGATTTGCCCCAATCCAGGTAACCAGTACCTAGCGACTCAGGAAAACCGTGATGAGCGGGAGATAGACTTTGGGATGCGTACTTGAGCGTCGAAGCATTATAGATGAAGAAGAAACAGATTTACAGATTGTTCAGATTAATTCATTTTATAGACATTGCAATTATTTTTATTAGACAATGTTACATTTGTTTATTAGATTTGGATTTTTAATACAAGTAGGTTTAAGCTGGTAAATGCCTGAATCTTTATGTGATCTTTGATTTAACCTTTGCGTGTGATGCTTACAAGTCTCAGCACGGAATTCAAAGGGCCCTAGTTACAATCCTATGTCAAATCCTCAAGTACCCTGCACTTCTTCAGATCTATACTTACTACCATATTAGCTCTCATTATATTAAGAGATTTCTTTGTAATCTCCAGTTATTCTGCTATTATTTTATAATTTGTTGTAATCGATCCAAATCTGATTTGGATAAATATATGTAATAAAGTGATTATAAATTAGAGTATGATTTCACATTGGAACAATTTTACTCATTGAACAACCTCTTCTCTCCTCATTTGCTCTCTATAGTGTCCATTATTACTCTTTTATTCTCTCTAAATATGTAGGTGGATATCACATGATAGGCATCAGGTGGGATAAATAGGTGAATATATGGAGGAGTTCCACCATTTGATCACGCCATGAATATGTGCCCGAGACAAAGGATCAACTGGTTGCACATCATATTCATGGTTTCCAGATGTTGCAGGGTTATCACCTTCAGTCTCAATGGTTTTTTTTTTTTATAACAGTAAAGTTTTATTTCACCAAAAGAACAATACAAAAAAGACTAACCAGAAAAGCTCTACTTAGACAAACAAGAGAAAGAAAGCGACTCCAAAAATCAGAAGAAAAAAAATATATATATATATATATCAATATTTGAAGTAGAAGAGCCAAAAACTCCTTCCCTAGCAAGACCGTCTGCCATAATGTTTGCCTCATGAGGAATATGATGAAAGGAAACCCCCAACTTTGTAGAAATTGCTTGAATTTGCTAATCTCCACGGGTAAGAAGCCTTCCCAGAACCCCACTGAATAGCTGAAAAAGAATCTCCTTCAATAATAGCATTATAATCATTCAGCTTTAACAATTCACGACACCCAATCAAAAGAGCAAACACTTCAGCTTCATTGGCATTCGAAGAATCCACAGACCCAAACCAGCTTCGAATAATACTACCCTCACTATCCCTTAAAACACCTCCTAACCCACCTTTTTTAATAGACCGTAGATAGCTGCCATCAAAATTCAATTTAAGAAATCCAGAAGGAGGACAACCAATGAACTCTATGAGAAACTTTTGGCTGCCAACCCCACTTCAAGAAAACTCCCCAAGATCTAATAAGATCTTCTAAGGGAATCCCTTCAAATTCCTTTCGCTTGCACACCCATACCGATACTGTCCAAACAATAGACTCAATAACTTTCTCAACTGGTTTACTAACGTTTCTGAACACTATTATTCCTCCCCAATCAAATCTTCCAAAAGGTAGCATACAAAACTAATTTCAATAAAATCTTTCCACGACCATACTTACACCCCCACGTCCAATGAAGGAAAAGATCGGCAACAGATCTTGGCATGACCCATTCCATCTCAAACATCTTAAGGATGGCACTCCACACTTTCGAAGCAAAAACACAATGGATCATCAAATGATGCATTGACTCCTCATCATTGAGACATAAAGGGCAGCCATTAACTATGAAATGGTTTCTTCTTCTCAACTTGTCAATTGTCAGAATCTTATGCTTCCTCACAATCCAACAGAAAACCAATACTCTTGGCGGAACTGAAGGATCCCAAAAAGAAGACCAGCCATCCTCCCTAACAGAACTGTCATTCAAAACATTGAAAAAGGATTTCACCGAAAAATGACCTTTAGTGTCCGGTTTCCAAACTCTGCTATCTGTTTTACCAAGAGACAAGTAAACAGTGTCAAGCATACCAATCAATCAAGCAAAATCAAAAACTTCAATATCAGTTAGATCCCTTCGAAAAGAAAAATCCCAAACATTCTCTCCCCCCAAAGAATAGAAAGCTTCAGCAACGACAGCCTGTTGTCTTAGATCCAAAGAATACAAATTTGAAAATTGATCGCACAAAGCCGATTGACCACACCATTCATCATGCCAAAAACTTACCCGCTGCCCATTATGGACCCTAAAGCGAGTCCACTTTTGAAAGTCACCCTTAACTGAAAGAACAGATTTCCATAAACCAGACACTCTATAGGCTTGACTTGGAACACACCATCCATCATTCCCCAATTTATACTTGCATACAATTATCTTCCTCCATAAGCCAGGGATAGGCAAACCCACCCTCCATAACCATTTTCCCAACAATGCTTTGTTAACGTACTAATAGATCGGATACCCAAACCCCATGAGCTAAAGGTTTACAAACTTCCTCCCACCTTACCAAATGATACTTCCTTTTCTCAAAAGAATCATTCCAAAGAAAATCCCACTGAAGTTTTTCAATCCTTTTTTCAACTTCTTTTGGGCATTTAAAACAAGAAAGGAAATAAAGTGGAATACTTTGAGCCTTCAACCACAAACTTTACAAAGAGATATCAATAATAATGGAGAACAAAAATCAAACCAATTAAGATTTTTGGTTTTGATACCAATTGACACAGCCAAGGAAGCCAAATCTGATCGTTTCAAAACCTGAACCCAAAACCCTCAATCAACAAAAAAATACTATGTAATGACAAGATGAAACAAGAGATTGCTCATCCAAATGGCGATCAATCTGTTGAGTAGAAACCTTCAATCCTTTGGGAGATAACTCAAAACCAAAAGGAGAAGAGATAAAAAAAAAAAAAAAAAAAAAAATTGAACATAAAACAATTTTATTGCAGAAAAAATGTCACATGCACATGTTTCTATTTTGCCAACTCAAATAAATCCCTAAATATATAACAAACCTCAACCACTCATCAATTTCCAAACAAATAAGGGAAACCAAATTAAAGAGTCCTCATTAAAAGCATAATGAAAGTAACTCAAAAGCATAAAAAGAAGGAAAGAGATCTCATTAAAAGCATCCTTTTACTTGGATGTTCCTTTCTTTCATGGAATGTGGACTCACTTGACAAATTGGGTGGGCCTAATCTCTTAATAGTTAATACCACTTTGCATATCTAAATCTTCTCCAGAAAGCATCTTTCCATCATCAAAGTAAAACATTTAGGAGAAAGAGTCTAATTTTAAGGAAGAACCATGTGCAGGTCATAGACTTGGCTTTAATTGGTAGGCCTCATTTGATGATTACAAGAAGCTAAAGGAGAGGAAGATTGGCCTCCTCTTTTTTTTTCATTTTTTTTAAGGGTGTCCTTTTTTTAAGGGTAGTTACAGGTATGTGCATATGATCTTCTGCTGCATTCTGCAATTTTTTTTATCCCACATTTTGTGTCTGAACCTACAGTTGGAATGTCATTTGTTGTTCAATCCTAATGTAGGAATCACATTAGGAGTTGGTATATGCAATTACCTCTCATTTATGCATTCTACAATTTGTTTTCCTTTTATTTTGTTACAATTCTGTACATTCACTGCCACTGCCACTATATATTCACTTTTATTTTAGTGCCCTGCCAATCCAGCAGTTTTTTCTTTAAAATGAGCCTGGCTGAGTTAGGCACATGGCTTGTCTTATGCCTTGGGCTCCAACGGTCCAACTGCCTTTAGAGCCTTGAATGTGCCTTGCACCTTGACTTCCTTTTTTTTTTTCAGAAAACATGATAAAATGGATTCATTTTTCCTTTTTTTTTTTTTTTTTGGATGAACAATTTACAGATTCAATCTAATTTATGTGAAAACTAAATCTAAATGATACATTTGAAATGCAAATCACAGATTCTAAGAACACTCCAGCAGTCAAACCAACCATTTTAGTTCCCCGTATGGCATCTGTTTTTCTGGCATGTCACAAGAAAATATTTCAAGCGGAAATTGAAGAAAGAAAGAATACTATTCAAAAAAAAAAAAAAAAACTGAAGAAAGAATATGCATACCTGTTTTTTTATGCCATTCTTTACCACCCAAATTTCTTTCTCATTTGCTAGCTTGTCAGATAGATACCTATTGTAGTCATCCCAGGCCTCTTTTGTGGCAGATACAGCAAATATGAAAATTAGCGGTCCCCATGTACTCGCAGGATTTACAGGAGTGATAAGTGACCATAGCTGGAGGCACGCAATTAATAAAAAATATTGGTTCATGAACCGACTGGAAAGCATACAGAGAGAGAACATTAGGAAAATACACATTAAATCTAAACAGAAGCTGTAGCATACAGAATTTAGAAGCACTTATTGAGAAAATGGTGAAAACACTAAACAACTAGAAAGTAGAGACATAAACATCCAAATTAAGTGCATATAACAATTTGCATGTCATAGTAATAGGATATTGTGAAAGTCCAGATTTGCTAATATCATGTTGGGCTAAGGGCTGCATGTGCTTAGCATAAAGGCAGGTATAACTGACCATGGCTGAAAACCAGGCTGGTATAAAGATAAGATGCACCTCAGGGCATACATTATAGATGATCAATCAATTTTTCCCAACTGTCACTTTGTTTTATCCCCAGATAACTTCTACAGCATGTTTGTGTGCAACAGTTTTCTGAAACATTTTATTTCTACAGTGATTTCAGTTTCTGACAAAAATGGAAACAAACCATTTTCTATGGTGTAAATTTCTACAGTTTGGTGCATTGGGTCATTTTACGTGGCAAAATGTGTTACTACTTCATGACACATTGCAGAAAATGGTCCCTAACTCTTTGGTCCAACTCTGCTTTCTGCAAAAACTGCAGAACATGCTTTTCACCTCATCAAATGAAAACCGTAAAAAAATATTTACATGGAACAAAAAAAAAATCATTCTCCCTCTGAAACCATGTGGTTGATTAGAACCTGTTGTAGGGAGGTATGAAGTGTTGATTCAGGGGAGATTCTATTTTCAGGTAATTTTAACTTTTAATGGATTGGTGTCGCTATGGGATTGATAGTTGACAATATTGAAGAGACAATAAGTAAAACCTAATAGATAGTTGACAATATTAAAGAGACAATAAGTAAAACCTGATACAGTAATTAATAATCACCTGAACTGTTCCCACAGATTTTTTGGGATGAAATTAAGTATAGTATATTTCCTGTTCGATAAACGATTGTCACAATAAAGATCTTCTTGATCATTGTCATCGATGTTGACATAGCGCTTCATTATAACAGAGAAAGATGTGATCACATGCTATAAATATTTCTTCGAAACGCCACCCTTGTTTGGAGAAATACACAATCCTCAATACAAGTGACACTTAAATGGGATGATTCCTGGAAAAAAGTATAAGTTCTCACATATTAACTCAATTCTATTGAAATAGCTACTTAACAGCTGAATAACACACATAAAATTGTTTTCCGCTTGTATAGGAAACCCCACCATAGTTAGAAATGTAATGAATAGTTGATGGTAAACTAAAAGCATGTCCAATCTAATGGTCCATCCCAAAAATGGTAATGGCACATTTTAAGACGGTTGTTACATAGAAAAAAAAATGTCAGAAAAGAAAAATATCCCAGGAACCAATGCTGATAAATGGCACATATTTTTTGCATATTAAATGAAAAATGAACATGCTTTATACTTCTTCCAAAGCTGAATTTTGTAGAAAGAAGATATGGGGGATTTTGGATGCCTCGAACCCAAGGTTTTCATTGTATCCTCAGGCCTTCAGCTTCCAGTGCGAGGCTCACAGATGGGTGAGTATGACTGTAAAAGAACAACTATCTTGTGAAGCTGGGTTCCAACTATAGTTCTTTCTAAACTTCTGAATACAACTAGAGGCCTCTTTACCTCCCCAAAGATGCACATTGAATAAGAGCTTTATGCTCTCGATGCACACTTGTATCTTCAAAAAGAAGAAAGCCAAAAGCACCATGACATTCGTTTCTTCTGTTTTTGGGTAATGAAAACATCCAAAAGTTGCCAAAATGTGACAACATACAGATGTCTACTCAAGCATTTGGTCAAATGAAAATGGCATCACGCGTCTCCTTCTTCTTTGTCTGTTGGGGGTGATCCAGTTCCTTCATTGTCCACAACACCAATCTTGCTTTCGTGAAATAAGGCCTTTCAATCCATAAACCTCTACCCTCTTTGGCATCTATCTCTTTTGCCTAGAGTTGGAATTATTCCACATACAATTTGAGTATCTTGAACTAGTAATATCAAGTTTTAGGCACTATTACATCCACAGTTAGTTGATGCAAAAGACTTTCCAAATAAGATATTAATGGATGGACTGCAGCACTGTCTGCACTGCATCCAAAAAAATGAGTATAATATCTACATGGAATCGATATGGCATGAAATATAATGAAAACCCCATCATTGCCTGAATCGATCTTCTCCAAACCCAGAACTCAATCGACCCCAAAAATCCCAACCAAACCCTGAATCCTCCCAAACCCATCATCGATCCCAATCTATTCGACCGACAGCCGAATCCCCCGCACCAAAACCCATCAAATCCGAGCCCCCTCAAATCGCAATCCATCTAAGGATCGAGGAGGACAAGTGAGACGAAGAAACAAAGGGATCGAGAAAGAAGAAGCAGAGAAGACGAGGAAGATGGTCTGAGGAACGAAAGCGCGTACCTGGCACACGAGACGAGACGACCTTTCGTTCTTCTTCTTCTCGTTCGTTGCAGTCGGAACACGTGAAAATAAAAAATGGTCGATTTTCTTCTTGCCTGTACTTTCTCGGTTCCTCTGCGTATGCTTCAAAACAGAAAAAGAAAGAGTCCCTCACACGTGTGGACAAGTGCAAGACATTCTCGGGGCTCAGTTCTGTCTGGTCTGGTTCCCACTTCGACCCGAACACGGAGAACCATCCATCTCATCCATCAAGAAAAATCAGGAACTTTATTGCAGATCGGGTTAGGCAGCGGAGTGCAAGCAACGAGCGCTGACTTTCGGCCAAGCACAACTTTATGGGAGATGGGTTTAATTTCACTTAACAAATTTACCGAAACTACCCTCACTAACAACAATTAACAGTTAATTAGGAGGGGCAGGTTTGTAATTTCGACCCTCATGATCATGGCCCCTTATAAAAGGGCACCCCCTCTTCAAACGCACCCTAATAACAAAACACTCTCCTCTCTCAAGCTTTCTGCTTTGCGCTTCTGATGTCTCTTGCCTCTCTCGCCCTCTGCCCCTTTCCCTCTCCCTTTCTTGCCCTCGCCCTCTCTCTCGAGTTTTGCCCTCTGCCCCTTTCCCTCTCCCTCTCTTGCCCTCGCCCTCTCCCTCTCCATCTCCCTCCCTTGCCCAGTCATCCTCTTTCTCTCTCTCACCCTCTTCATGTTGCTTGGTGCATTGCATTGTCAATCCCAAGCATGGGAAAAGGAGGGTTTAAAGTCTGCTTCACACTCAATGTCCAATGATAATATAGGAATAATTAAAGAATGTTTAACTTAGATTTAAAATCCATGGCCCGACCCGGGCCCTCACGGGATGGGATTTGGCGTAGGCCCGTTCAATTTAGGGCCGGGATTGAACAACCCAAGCCCAAACCCGCCCCGTCCCATCGACAGACCTACGCATTGAAATCAACAACTGCTGACGTTCAAACATTAATCTTTAAATGGTGATATTTGGGCCATTTGCAACCTGATCAACGACCCATCTTCGCCGACGTACTACAATTAACAAGATCTACACAGCAGGTAAGTCCATTCATTCCTCAAAAGGATTTAAAGTTTTGATGTCCTTGTAATCAACTCATCATGAGAGTTTTGATCTCCCTCCCAAGAGATTGATCAAATCCAAAGATGAACTCTACCACTATTGCACACTCAAGATAATGGAAAATGCCATAATTAAATAGATGAACTCAAAAACTTTTAATTGATAATAATGAGCATAAGCAATTATAATGGAGAATCATCTATATTTAGAGGAGTAGGATTGTTCCCTCTCTTCCTTAGACACTAAGATTTACCTAAATAATTAAAGAAATCTAAATAAAAGAGGAAACTCAAATCTTAGTAATCCTAATTAACTAATAACAGAAAGAAAAAAAAAGAAATAGAGATAAAATTAGAACTCCATAGTACCTCTCAATCAAATTGGGCTTGTGGACTGTACTCAATGGACGGGGTTGACCTATAGGTCAGTGGTTTGACCCTTAGTAACCGGGACCTCCCCTCCCCCTCCCCGATCGTCATTGGAACGCTGTTCGACCATCTTTGGAGCACAGTTCGATGATGCTCGGAGCGCGGATCAGCCAAATATGAAGTGAACCGTACAAGAGCTCAAAGAGAAATAATATAATGAAAAACGACAAGAGCCTATGGCATACTCAAAAGGTTATCAATTTTGCAAGCTTGAGGTTGATCTTCAGGTCATGTTACTAATAAGAAAAATAAAATAAGATAATAAGAAAATAAAAATAAGAATAAAACTAATGACATACAAGAGCTCAAACTAAACACAAGCCAGGTCAAGGAGCTTACTTACTTCTAGATCAACCCAGTTTTCTTTATAGGTAACATAATTTGAACCGATGACCTCATGATTGCCACAATGAGCACCTTCCAATTGTATTTGTGGGTTGTTATCTTATTGGGTCAATGCATCTTTCCATGAACAAAAGATGTGTCAAATAATCACTTTGATCGGATTGATAATTATCGATGAGTAGTATTGATGATTTCAATTATACTGTGAATATAAATCCAATCAGAGAAATATTTATTGCATCTGCAATTGACAATGAAATACTTTGTTAGGGTTTTTAGTTGTTAATCCATGGGCTTCAGACAAAACTCGAATCCAAATTGAGTTGTGATTTTTACATTTTTAGATATGGACTGTGATGAGGCTTCACATTGAAGATTGAAAGAAGGAAAACAAAGACAGTCAGAAATTCAAGTGTGCGGGTGTTCCCCCGAACCAAAACCCTAGTTCGCTCGAGCGAGCATATCCTTCGCTCCAGCGAGCCCTGCAATGTTGTCACGCTTCAAGACAGAATGGCTCTTCACTCGAGCAGGCAGATCCTTCGCTCCAACTAGCATCGCGAAATAATCCTGCGCGAATTGGACTTTTATTCCTATTTTCTCTCAACCTTCCTGTTTGAGTCCTAATCATCTTAGGAAACCCTAAGCACATCTCTAAGCCTATTTAAAGGACTCTAAGGTTACCATAAACCTAACCTCTTTCCTATTCTAAACCCTAGAGTCTTTTGAGAGATCCATCATTTTCTTCAAAGCATCCCATATTTGCAGAGCAGAAAAGCTAAAGCTTGGAGATCTTTCTATCTACTCTCTTGCAGTAGATTCACCTTGAAGAGGCATTCAAGGTGGTTGGTTCAAGCACGGTGAATGTGAGCGGTGAGTCGTCGGCAAGACCGTCTCAGTCATTAGGTTGAGTTGCAACTGGAAATGGTTATGTGAGTCTTTGTAACTTTCTTTATATAGTGCTTGGTTTTCGTTGGTCTCACTGATCAGACCCAAGGGTTTTCCACATGAAAAATCGTGCGCCTCCTGTCGATATTGTGGTAGTTTGTTTTGCTTTGAACTTAAAATTAATCATCTAGATTAATTAATTGGAATGAAATCTATAAAGGAATCTGCTTTGGGACCTTAGCCTATGTTAAGGCTTAATCTCATTTCTTCATACTTTAATCTTGAAGTATATTTCAAAGAGAAATGGTAACAATCTTGGAGATTAGAAGTGAGCATTTCATCATTTTTCACAAATACGAGATATTTTAATGGGGAAGAATTTCATTAGTTTCTTTTGAAACATAGTTGTAACTAGTATGAATATACACAATGTACTTCACCAGTATTTTTTTTCGTTAGTTTCTTCCAAAAATCAAATTGAACCTACTAAGAAATCAGCATAGCATAGAAGCCAATTGAAACACTAACACTCGAGCACACCTGGGCCTCATTTCGTTCCTGAAATTTCTGCCAGGAATTCCGAAATTCCTGTCAGAAATTCCATGTTTATTTAGTGGAATTTTTGGCATTTAGGAATTGCAGCATTTGCAAATGCTAAAACCCTGGTATTCCCAAATCCCACACTTCCATATCGGGCATTCCAAAAAACCGCAGATGGAAGGAATTCTGGAGACTCTTGCAGTTTAGCTCCGGCACCCAAACGGTCACCTTGTATCTTGATCATCGGGCCACAGCAAGGAGAAAGGAGGTTAGATTATGATGTTTCTACACCTATAGATTATTACTATGATTTTTTTTCCTCCTTCTGTCATGCCGTTTTGGTATCTTTGTTTTGAGAGGGTTTGGAAGTTTTTTGGAGATGGAGATGGCAATGGAGAACAATGACAGAGGCCATAACCAGATCTAGTTTTTTTTCCTGCTCCTTTTCCTGTAAAAAATCTCTAGATCCAA
Organism: Litsea cubeba; assembly: GCA_012931725.1. Taxonomy (NCBI): domain Eukaryota; kingdom Viridiplantae; phylum Streptophyta; class Magnoliopsida; order Laurales; family Lauraceae; genus Litsea; species Litsea cubeba. The sequence continues at coordinate 21,037,141 of CM022951.1, read as the reverse complement.
TAGCCAGAACCAAATCTGTGTGTTTTTTTCCCTCCATTTCCTGTCAAAAATCTCTAGAGACCAACTCTCTATTTTTCCAACGACCAGAACCTCTGTGTTTTTTTTTTTCTCCATTTCCTTTCAAAACTCTAGAGGCCAACTCTCTGTTTTTTTTTCTTTTCCTTTTTGTATATTTACTGGCATGTGACAGTAGTAACAAGATAGTCTCTAAATGTCTTTGCAAGTACTGTGAAACTTATTTGATCAGTTGACAAGCAAGCGAAATGCTCAAGAAAATGACAGTAAATTGCTCGTCTTTCAAATGGTGGCTTTCTTTTTGTTTGCATACTATTCTATCACTCTCTCCCTATTTTATGTAGATTTTTCTGTTTGTATATTTTTCTCACAATAGAGTTATTCCTATATGTTTCTATCATCTGTTAATCAATTGCCTAGTTCAGATTTTGAGGCCTTTTGCTCTTTTTAGTTAAATTGTGTTAATTCAACAAACCTATTTTTCCATCTCCTCAACCCTTGGATGACTGCCATTAAAATGAATCAAGTGGAATATGTTGTCTTTCATGTTTGGTTCCATCTCTCAATCCTGAACTCTACGTTGGAAGCAATGGTAAGGAAAGAATCTGAACCACATTGTGGAATGTGTAGAGTTGGTGTTGGGTGGAATCATGGACGGATTGCTATAGAAGAGTTGGCGATGGCCCCTGTGATGATGCCTACTTCTTTGATAAGAATGTGTTGAGATGTTATGTAATAAAAACCTAATGTAACATGGAAGTTTTATTATTATTTTTTAATTTGATTTTAGTGGATTTAGGGGCTGGTTGTATAGGAGGTAAAGTATTTGATGAAATGCCTTAGTTAAAAACTAGTTAGTTTCTGGGTTGATTTATCTTTTAAATAAGAGTACTATACAACATGTTGATTACTATTTAGTTAGCAATACAAATAGGTCATTTGTTAGCAACCCACAATCCTTAGTAAAAAAAAATCATGGTTTTGTTTTTTAATTTTCTGCTTGATGATGTATGTGCTTGCTTTTTTTTATTTGTGTTTCTAGTTTGAGACTTGGGTTTGATGATTGCATAATGATGTGGAAGATGGATTGATTTGTGTTGTTGATACTTGAAACTATTGTATTTGCCGATGCTACAATTGTGTTTTTGGGCTAAACAACTGCTGAGTAATGATATCATGATATGGTTGAACTTCAATAGAGTATGCAAATTGCTAGATATTTCATAATAAATGTTCAATGGATAAAAAAAGAGATTGCAAGCAGAAGCATCGGAATCTCAACATAAAATAATGCATTAACATTTTTGAACCAACTAATGCCATCTCATTCCATAATCACAATCATCAAACAAAATCAAGCATGATTAAATACTATCAACAAATGTTCCACAAGAAAATTTCAATTAGAACATTCGTAAAAAGAGTCACAACCTGGAATCCGGGGCCCTTCGAATTCTGCGTCGAGACTTGTAAAAGTGTAACATTCACATCATAAATCAAATCATACGATGCAAAGTAACTAGACTTTTTCCAAAATTCTGAATTCTTAATTAAAAAAATTCAAAATCCAATAATGTTTGAATAAAAAAATAACTACAAAATTTCCAAAACAGTATGCGCAAGTATGTGTCTAGGTATTTGTGAGTCCTGAATGCTAAGCCGCAGACGCCAAGATAAATTTCTTCATCATTAGGTACCTCTTGCCTTGCTATGTTTGTCATACTTGGGATTGGGGCGAAAACACAATCAATCATTCTGAGTGAATAGAATTTCCTATACTAGCAACATGATGCCGAGCATATGAAATAAATAAAATTTCACAAAGAGTTCCAGTAGCATACAATATTCAATTACAATAAATCCAAAATTAAACCTAAACTCCTTACCAAATCGTATCTCTGAACTACATCCCCGCACTCGATCCACAATTCACTGCCACCAAAGCTGCACATAATTCAAGATACCACTTAATACATGTTGGCATACAAAGATTTTCAATCATTTGAACACTACATTCCCCGAGGCAAAATACTCATTTCCATGGAAAGAATGTCATTTTTGCTGACTGATGGAATATGACCGGTCATGACAGCAGCATTTTAGCGGTCATTCCAAGCAGGAATTCGCCGGCAACTTTAGATTACGAAAATGATGATCGCTCAGTGCATACCATGGCTGCTGCTCTCCGTCCAAACATCAAGCCGCTAGACGCTATGAGAAAGTCGCGCCAGCCGCTGAACGTCCTCCCTTAAAAAAATAGCCGCCACACAATCGTCACCCACAATCTGGGCAGTTGCACTTTTGACGGCCGCTGAAATAGCAAAATTGCAATTCCCACTCCCGTTTGTTGCGATTTCCAGGACCACCACGATCTGTAGTAGCCATCCACGACTTACCGCAGTTATGCTCTCTCAAAGCTATAAAAGAAACACTTGGGCAAACAACAAGGGGAATCCAGTGCAAAAAGGCCCAGAAACTCTTGCCATTTTCAAGTCTTTTCTTTCTTCCATTCTGAAGGTGAGAGTCAGGCGGCAGTAAGCATTCCCTGGATTCGGGCTATAGTTCCTGAACATCTAGCTTTGTTCCTTTCACCATGGAAGAAGGACAAAGATTGTCTCTGTTGTTTTGAAGCAAGCTTCTTTGCTAATTTTTCTTTCTAAAAAAAGGTGATGAGTTACAAAGATTGGCAGAGGGAACCATGTTGCAGACTTCTTCAACTTCGTCTACGGCAGACCTCTAAAGACATTAGTTCTTTCTTTTTTTCACTCTGTAATTTCTTAGTGTTTTATCTCCTAAGCTTGATGAGGGGGTTGCATGAGAACTTGTAAGCAACCTGCACTCAAAAGGTGAGGCAAAGAGAACCCATGCAAACAAAATTGGAGACAACTCCTCAAAGCACAATCAAATACACGTGTAGGTTGTCTTCACATCTTTCTGTAACATTCAAGACTGAATAAAAAGTCCTTTCCCTCTTTTCATTTTTGAGCGAAACAATACACCGCCACCAAAGATGACCACCAAGGACCAGCCAACGCAACGTCCACTAAGGACCAGCCAACACAACGTCCACCATGGACCATCCAACACAACGGCCTCCATGGCCCTCATCATAACACAACCAAAACAACGGCCTCCATGACCCTCATCCATAATACAACCCGAACCCAAAGATAGTTTCCATAACCACAAAGACCCTGAGTATGAGACCATTAACTCATATTGTGCTAGTAGTTCAGAGTACATTACCATATCCAATTTCTTTAACCATTCCATTCATAATATATATTTGACAAAAAGAAAACATGCGTTGTCATTAGCTCAGTTAGGGTCTCTAATTCTAACTGTGGGATCACCGCCTAACCACCGAGTGCACAGGCTCCAAATCAAATATACACCTCAAGGTGCCTCAAAATACAAAAGCGTGCCATAGTTAGTCAAACGACTGACCTATAGCTACCAAGTGCAACTGACCTATAGTCAGAACAATTATGCATCTCTTGAAACAGAACAAAAAACAAAGTGCAATTGGCTTATAGCTAGGACATTTACACAGATCTTAAACAGAAGAGACAAACTATAGTCTGTTAAAGGATTGACCTATAGTCAAACATAGTGCAACCGACCTAAGAGTCGGACTAGTTACTCAAATGGCTCGAAAGCTGCATAAGAAGGATCCATCTCTTAGCCATGTGTTGGTGCATCTAGGGGTGTCCAATGGGTAGATCCAATGATATTTTGAAAATAATTTTCATTAATATTCTCCAATATAGATGCCATGATAATTTGAGATTTTCTCCTTACGGTTGCCTCTAGGTGCTTTCAGCCCCATCACCCTCCTTCGGTTGTTCCTCTTCAAGCTCCGTTGCTTCGGCAATTAGACTCTGTCGCTCCGAAATAGAAGTAGAGAGGAGGTACAACTTGGCCTAATTCCTCCCGGCCTCTCTCTCGAAATCTTTTTCTCTCTATCTCTTTTCTTTTCTCTTATTTTCTTTCTGTTTACCTCTTCTCTGATTTTTCTCTCTCTACCTATTCTTGTTTTTTATTTTTTATTTTTTTTGTTGTGTATTTGTTTATTTTTGTGGTTCTTTGTAAATATGATTGTTGGGCAATATTATGTTTCAATTTCTGGTTTTGAAGTTTTTGGTTTTGGTGTTTTTTTGAATGTCACATGTGGTTTTGTTGTGTATTTATTATTTCTTTATTCTTTAATCAAATTCATGTTTCGACTTTCAATGTTGTTTTATGATTGGGATGCAAACGTGAGATGACAACCACAGTATTGGTTGCTCTGGATCAATGAGCATGTAAATGGTAACAATGAAGATCATCATTTAGACTTCTTAGATTTGTTTACACAATTGAAGAATTGATAATGCTATACTCAGTGATGAGTGTTAAATAATGCTTATTTTACTCCTCATTAGTTCGAGTTTTATCAGCATTTCATGTGCATATCATGTGATTTACACGAAGATTTATCATTCTATCGAATTATCAGATTATCATCGCTTATAACTTTTTTTTACTCTTAAAATGATATCGTTTCTTTGCATCATTGCATTGGATGTGGAATTCTGAGCGAAATCGACTACTCATTTGCATTCATATGAGTTTGGATGAGGAGATACAAATCGGCAAAGTTTTCATTCATAAATTTGATTATTTTTTTATAGCGTATTTTTATGTAATTTCTCTCGTGTAGGTGGAACGCGTGACTACCCCAAACCTTCTGCTAGCATTCTAAGGCATCAAGAAGATATTACAATAAAAGAAGTTCAATGAAGAAATTTTGGTGAAGAAATTATAGGAGAAGTTGCATAATTCCAAAATAAGAGGAGAAGACTGTAACAAAAAAAAAGTTATTCTCTATCATAAAGGAGTAGTTGGTGTATTGGTTAGAGCTTGGGTGAGTATGAAATAGGTTATGAGTTCAAATCCTATCAACCGGATATTTTTTACCGAAAAACGAACCCCAACTCCAAATTACAATTGAACCGCTAAGTCACTACTATGAGGAAGCATAGATTGAAGAGCCAATGAGTATGACTCATATGCAATCCATGTGAAAGGAAATGAGCTAATCAAAAGCCTCCAAATTGAAGGATCAATTAGAGGATGACACCTAAGCCTATGAGGTGTTCCATCCAATCAAATGCCCTCAATATTTCTATAAATGGCAATGTATTTATAGAGAGGGGGATATTTTTTACAATTTTATTTTACTTTCTCTACACTTTTATATTGTAATTAGGAACTTATTTGTAACTAATCTAGAAAGAGTGTTTAATTGAAGATCATTAGTGAAGAATTGGAGATCTTTCTCAATGTTTAGTGGTTAAAGCCCTTGGATTAGGCTCTCATTTTGAAGCTAAATAATGTAATTTAAATGGAGCTATATTTCACAATAGATGTGCATGTCACATCTTAAATCTTATTATATAAGAAGGCTTAAAACTTATTAAGCTTACCTTAGAAGTTATTAAATACATTGTATATTGCATTTTTTCATCTCCCAAAAGAAAACATTAATGGTGGACGGAGATATATGAAAGTCTGAATAAAAGAAAAAAGAAAAAAAAAATACAACCAAATGTAAAGCATAGGTGAATGTTACTTATATAATGTTAAAAGAAGCATGCAGATATAAAAATGCACTCAATCAAAGCACATCAAAATACTTTTATAAATGAAGAGAATTGGCAAATTTTTGAAATAATAGAAGATTTTTTAGAAGTTTTTCATGATGCAACCTTTTTTTTTTTTCTGGGGTATATATTATCCCACATCTAACTCAAGCTTTGACCCATTTTTATGAAATTAGTCTTGCTTTTAAAAGATATAGAGATGTACCGGTTTTCCAGATGATGAGTGAAAAAATGGAGGCAAAGTTTTTACAATATTGGAAAATTGCTCCTTTAACATTTTGTTTAGCTGATGCTTTAGACCTTACGTTGAAATTAGTAGGTGTAGAGACTTTACTTGATGCAATAAATAACAAAATAAATCAAATTAATTTAAATGATACTTTTACAATTAAAACTTATTTAGAACAACTTTATTTGGAATACACTACCAAATGGATAGATAAAAAACACCCTCTTCCCTTATGGGCCCTCCCCAAACACATAAAGGGAAAAAGAAGGCTATTTGGGGTCTTATGAGGAGCACTCTAGGAAGTGGCTCATCTTCTTCTGGGGGGTCCAGTAGCATCGTTAATTAATTAAAGATGTACTTATAGATGGGTCCGATTGAAGTCCCGGACGATGACACTGATTTTGACCTTTTAGCCTGGTGGAAAGTGTAGGCATGTGTAATAGATCGGGCCCAAAGAACCAACTTGTGAGAAAGAATAGAACGGTCGGGGCCCAAGAAAGCGGCCTATTAATATATTGAAAAAAGGAACTCGCCTCTCCCTTATATTGAAGTGGGCTAGGACCTATGAAAGTGACCACACCCATATGAGGATCCAACAGAGAGACCCCCCTCTAGTCCTGAAGTTAGGCTTTCGAACCTTAGGGGCCGAAGTGGGGCTCACACACGGAGATCTATAAAAGGTTGTTGATCCCGAGGAATGGAGGGCATGGGAATGTCTCTTCAAGGATAACAGAGGCTCAGACTCCCTCAGGTGCTCCCTTGAGCTATTCTTTCGAGCGACTCCTAGCCTTAATACCAGGAGAATATTGAGTAAACTCTTCAGAGTCTACTTCGACATCCACTCCTTGATATTGAGGGTTCTTGAGGAAATCTACGATCGCTTTGTGAAGGGGAGTACCGGCAGTCATCAGCTTGATAGACCAGAAGCTCAGTGTTAGCCCAGAGTCTTTGGCTATATAATCTGATAATAGAGACACATTAGCACACACATTTCGTTATGTTTCTGCACTAGTTTTTTTATTTGTTTATAGAAAGTAAGTGAAAGCAAATTTCATATGCTTTTCGCCATGGCTCGTGATTTACTATCAGTTTCAGCGTCTACAACTACATCGGAGCAAGCTTTTAGTGCGTGTGGGCGCCTTATTGACCCTAGGTGGACGATGCTAGCGGAAGAAACAGTGGAGACTTGCACGTGCCTGTGAGACTGGTTCCAAGCAGAGAATTGAACATAACACTTATTGGAGGAAGATGAAATAGAAGACGACCTTTCTGTGTTAAAGGTATCATAGTGTTAAAAATTTATCGACTTATACTCTGTGAAATTTATCAACTTATACTCTTTGTGAAATTTATCATAGTTTTTCCAATTTGAAATTCAAATCAAATAATAGATGAATCCAACCAAACAATCAACCACACGAAAGATACAGGATTTTTTACGTGAAAAACCAAAACGGGAAAAACCATGAGACCTATACCCAGTCCAAGGCAAACCAAGCACTACTAATAAGAACAATTACAAGATGTACTCACAGACCAATTCCCAGTTGAACTCAACCTAATGGATTGTAGTTTTTCTTGCCGACGACTCGCCGGTCACCATTCGCCTGTACTTGAACAACACCCCTCCTTGAAGCCTCTCCAGGTGCTTCAATCTACAACGAAAGAATTTTAGAAACTCTTCTTGAAACAATAGCGCAACAAACACTCAATAAATCTCTCAAAGGATGCACTAAACTTTGGATGGAAAGAGAGATAAGATTCTAGTGTAGCAAGAGAGTTGTTTAAATAGGCTTTGGTTCGTTTTTATGGTTTCCCAAGTTGATTAGAACTCAAATATGCAGGGGAGTGAAAATAGAAAGAGGTTTCCAAACTGGCTGGGCAACTTTTGCAAAGTTCACTCGACCCAGACTTCGGTTGGGTCAACCGAACCTTGAATTTGTCTCGAAACTCTGAGACTGCAATAGAGCTCGCTCAACCCAACATGGGTTCTGTCTCAGGCTCGATTGCTTGACTATAAAGCTTGAAATTCTGCGTTTTTTATCCTCTATTCTTCACGCCGATCAATCACTATAGTCAAAAACTAAAAATATAAAATTACAACTCTATTTGGACTCGAGTTTTGCTCGAAACCACCGAATTGCCAATAAAAGATACTAACAGTAACATTTTTTCCAGAAAGTGTTTTTTTTTTTTTTTTCATTTCTCATAAAGTTGTAATTCTACTTAAATTTTTTTTTAGAATGTATCATAGTGTTCGAAGTTGTAATTCTTATATTGGGCCAGCCTGTGGGTGGCACAGCCTAAATCAGCCGGGGCACTTCCCAGCACGACACGGAATATTCCGTGCCTTGGGCAGTGCTGGAGTGAGTCTCGGTTGACCTGGGCACGGCACGACGCAGCCCGTGAATTTTCATAGGTCGACACGACACGTCCCAATTTTCACCTTTAAATTCACACCACTCTTGCAACCCCTTGTGAAAAAAAGCGCCAATACACTTCTTACCCGGTGATTGCATCTTGTGCGGGCCATCAACCATCATTTTTATTCTTGTGAGCCTCATATGTGTTATCCAAAATATTCAATCTGTTTATTGAATTAGTAAACCCCAAGATATTGAAGCTTATTACTTTAAATCCTCATAGAAAAAGTCCTAGTCTCTAGATTTCTGCACTTCTGTGGGGCCACTAATTCATGGTTTGAACTATTCAATATTCTTATAGTAATTGTAACTATCAGGATGTTTAGTTTCATACATTAAGTCTTCTTGGGTTTTGAGAAACTTGTAAAAAATTTAAAAGATTAAATAAACTTGAAAATGTTAGATATACACATCTGCTCATGTGAAAATAGCAATTTGGAAAAATATCCTAACGTGTTTCACCTATGTAACATTTTGCATAGGGCATTTACATATGTAAATGATATTTTCCTATCACTTGTGTAGAAGGGAAACGAACCTTGCGAGAGTGGTGTGCTTCGGACTATCTACATTTCTTTTGACATTTTTCTCACCATACTAATAATCCAAATTTGTTAGATTTGAAGAAAAATTGAGTTGAAAATCTTCTAATTGTTTTTTCTACATTCAAATGGACCCCAAGTAATTTCATAATTTGAAAATTAGGGGGTGTTTGGATAAATGCAAAACATCACTAAAGTGATTTAAAAATGGTAAGAATTTACCAGCAGTGAACGAAATAATGTCATATTATAATATTGTATTACTTATGGTGTTTGGAAAATTTTGCAAATTTCAATGTACTTTTTAAGTGTTTGGCAATTAATAAATTTCATGATATGATATAAAAAAACGGAGAGAAAAATAGAGACGATTGACCCAATGTGGTACCCACTTAGTAATAATAATGGAATGATTTAATGCTGGCAGTTAAGATGGGAATAATGCAGTTGAATAAAATAATATAACCCATATTTTGATGACAATATCAGTGGGACTCACCCAAGGTTAGTAATCATATAAGGACCTTTGTAATGTTTTGAGTTGTTTAATATTTGAAACCATAGTGAATAGGATAAATGATTCAAATGACAGTGGGTTTTTAACATAACATTTGTAACATGATAGGACATGCTAGTAATCATGGTAGGACTCATCTAAAATTGGAAAATTATTTGACTAAATGTTAAAACTCATGAGATCCTAGCAGTAAGGTCGTAATACATCTAATGGTAATTATAAAAAAGACCTTATCTAGTCACAGACATCATTGAAGAACCCATTTATGAGAAATCAATACATGACCTATTTAATGTACGGTTGGTAGTCATATTAACTGAACTAATTATATTGATCGCTAAGGGGAGCCATCAAACATTGAGAAAAATTTAATGATGCTAAATTAATAATTATAGTCACACAATCCAATCTTGATAATCGGTATGGTACCCACCTAATATTGGTAGTATGAGACCCACCTAATATTGTCATCACCGTGGAAGCCACTTAGTGTGATATTTGTAGGACCAACCTAATATTAGTAATCATAAATGTTGTGGGCCAATCTAATATTGGGGGTAACAGTAGGACTTTCATAAGGACCATCAATGTTAAAAGTTTTAGTGGGCCACTATGATAAATAAGCAACATAACTTCGTTGGATAGTTGTATAACGTTGTCGGTCTTCTTTCATAAGTTCTTTAATGGCTCTAATTGTGCTAGTAGCCTAGTACTAATCAGCTGGTTATATGATAAATCATCTTTATGCCTTAAAAGAGGATTAAGCGAGGATAAAACTAAAACATGCCTCCTTATCAACTGTTTTTGCATAATGACAATTGCATGCAGTTCATTCTGTCCAAGTGGAGGCCTTAGCAAGGATAAATAGTAAAACAGGATCCATTTCGAATGTGTAGTATATAGGTAGCATATTGTCAATGCCTTGAGTTGAGTCAATGTGATCCACAGGCTAAGTCTCATGCAGCTTGAATAATAAGTTAAATTAATACTCAATTTAAGTATAATTTGTAAAAAATAAATGAATTGATCGAATGATAAACCCATTTGTATAATTATAAAATAATTAAATAAAAAAAATTCCTTGTGTAAGCACTTCAATAGTATGTCAGTAAAAGTTAGTAAATTAATTTGCAATTCTTCTAACTTAAACTACCTATATGTATTTAGTTAAGGAAATCCTCAAATGAGGACTGTCTCATTAGCACGATCCCTATCCATTTTTACCAGCACGTGGGACTCCAATGATCAATCCAACCTCCTCACACGCACCACCCCAAACCCCTCCTCTAAATTGGCACAATCCCAAATTTGATGCTCACCCAATTGTCACCTACTGTTGGATTTGAAATTCTACCAAAAAAAAAAAAAAAAAAAAAAAACCCTTCTAAAACCACTAAACTTGAGAGCCATGAATCAAGGGATTAAGATGATCTATCAAATATGAGTATCCAGGTCCAATTTGCTACCCATGACACCCAGCCCGAATAAGCCCAAGATGAATTGGGTTTTCAAGCATGCCAGGGCATATGGGCTGGGGCTTGACCCGGACCAAGCCGCACCATTAGCCTGGTTAACCGATTTGAAAATGATCTTAGATAAAGAACAACACAAGCCTGTGGCACAGTGGAAGGTGCCCACTGTTGCAAATCTTGAGGTTTTGGGTTGAAGTAATGTTACCAACAACAAAATTACAGAGCTACCAATAATAATAATAATAAAACAAAAGGTACTGAATTTTTTTTTAACTCTCGTTCCCTAATCAAATAATTGCCACTATGGAAGCATGTTGCCTGCCTCTTGCTAAAAATTTCAGGCAGCCATGATAATACACTTGCCGCTGATACAATGAAATGCATCTCCTGATGAGTTATCATGGAATCATTCTCAACACTAACTAAAAAAAAAAGAAAAGAATAAATCACAAGATAATGATCTAGGTGTACATTAATCAAAATTGGTAGCTTCAGGTCCCATCCATGGAAATTGGTCATATGGCTACTATTCACTTGAAGAAAGTCTTGCTTCAGTAAGAATCTCCTGGTGAGAACACTAAAATTTTCAACACCGATGAAGAGGTGCAGGGTATATATCCAACGGTTGATAACGTAATTTGCTATTAACAGGCAGTGACCCCTCCTGAAGAATTTATGAAAAAAAAAGACTTAAACAGTACACAAAAAAAAGGTAGCAAAGTCTGTACAAAAGAAAGAACCGAGAAAAGATAAATTAAGTATATGTTACACCAATAGATCCAGTACCAATGGAAACCTGATAAGTTAGCTTGATCCTATGCAGCTGAGGAGACAATCTAGAGCTAATACATTTTAAATGATTTTTTTTTTTTTGATCGGTAACGGTAAATTAAATTAAGGATAAGGCAACAGTACAAGAAAATCTCCAACAAAAGAAGAAACAAAAAAAGAGTTGGTACAAAAGCCTTATACCAACACCAAAAACAACAAAACTAAGCAATAGGGGCCACAAGCTGAACAACTCTATGCACTCCTTGTTTGGCTAGAGAGTCTGCCATACCATTTGCGGACCGAAAAATATGAGAAAAAGAAACTTTAATAGAAGAAGATAAAGCCTTAATCTCATTGAGATAATATTGAAATTTCCAAGGACCCCTCTCCACCTTAGACACCTACCTAATAGCATTCGAAGAATCACTTTCCACAATTAAGCTTTCCTTGAAAGTAGAAGAAAAAATCCTTAAAGCTTCCAAAATAGCAAGCACTTCCGCTTCATTAGATTCTTTTATACCAACATTCTTGGAGAACATAAACAACACTTCACCCTTATCATTCTTAAGAACTCCACCAATACCCGCTAGCCCGGACTTGCCTTTAGCTGCACCATCAACATTAAATTTTAACAAACCCGATGGAGGAGGACACCAACATGACACTTTCCTATTCTTGGACGGACCACATGACATGCAAGCTTCCCAATTCTGAAGAATACAATCTAAATTCATTCCAATAAATTCCTTTCTTAAAAGAGCCCATTTTGCTACTCTAACCTCCACAAGCAAAACAATATCTTCCAGCATCGAAGGAGATCTCCTAAAAATTATGTCATTTCTTTCCTTCCAAAGAGACCATAAAATCGCAAAAGGAATGATCCTCCACAAAATTAAGCCACAACCATGAAAAGGACTAACCCTCCACTCTTCCACCAACTGATATAAGGAGTGTGGGAGGCACCAAAGAAGACCACACCTCCTCAAGAAATGACTCCAAAGATAGGTTGTATAATCACAATGCAAGAAGATATGATTAATAGATTCACCATCCTTCCCACACAAAGAGCAGCAGTCCACCAAGTCATCTGATATCATTCCTCTCCTGCGAAGGTTATCAACCGTAGCCAATTTACCGGAAATTGCTAGCCAACAAAAAACCTCTACTCTAGGAGGAACCAAACGAAGCCAAAGCTGCAAAAAAGGAGCTTGAGCCTCCATCGAAGAGTCCAAAGCCTTATAACAAGACTTTGGAGAAAACTGACCAGAGGGATGAGGCTTCCAAATGCGGACGTCTGGCTCATCTCTGCAGATAAAAGTGTTAGAAAAAAGACTCAACAATGACTCATGCTGAGACAACTCAGACGGACGCAACACTCTCGAAAACAACACAGACCAAGACACATTGTTCCCCTCCCAAATATGACAATCTTTAACAGAAGACTCTTTATTAGAAACCACCCGAAAGAGTCTAGCAAATAAAAGACACAAAGGACCCCCGCCCAACCAATCATCCAACCAAAATCGGACACGACTCCCCTCCCCCACATTGAAACCCACCCCTTTGTTAAGGACTTTACCCCTCTCACTAAACTCGTCCCCCAAACTAGAAATGACTCTCCACAACCCAGAGACACGATACAAAGGAACTTTAGAAGGAACCCACCCCCAAGGATCATCACCATATTTAGACACAATGACTTTCCTCCATAGAGTATCTCTCTCTTCACCAAACCTCCACCACCATTTAGCTAAAAGAGCCCAATTCTTTAGCCCAAGATCACTAAGGCCCAAACCCCCCGCCCACTTTGGTTTCACTACTTCACTCCATCTTACAAGATGCATTTTCTTTTTATTGGTTTGGCCTCCCCATAAGAAATTCCTTCTTAAACGGTCTAAATTTTCAATCACCGCCTTGGGCACTTTGAAAAGAGACATATAATACACAGGCAAGTTGGAAAGAGTGGCTTTAATCAAAGCAATCCTTCCCCACAAGGAGAGATAATGGCTCTTCCACTTGGATAACTTCCTTTCAAATTTCTCTATCACACGAGTCCACATAGCCTTTCTACTCGGATTCCCCCCTACCGGCATTCCAAGATACTGAAAAGGTAATTTGCCAACTTGACAATGAAATCTCCTTGCCATAAGAGCAATGTGATCTTCCGTACTCCCTACTCCCACTAGAAAACTTTTTGATAGATTTATCTTTAATCCCGATACCAACTGAAAACATCTTAAAATCCTTTTCAAGACTATGAGCTCCTCCCATCTGGCAGAAGAAAATAAGATGGTATCATCTGCAAATTGAAGGTGGGTTATCGCCTCTCCATTGGAACCAACTTCAAAGCCCTCAATGAGCCTCATTTCCTTAGCCTTCGATAACAGAGTTCCCATCACTTCAACAACCAAAGTGAAGAGAAAAGGAGAAAGTGGGTCACCTTGTCTCAGACCTCTAGAAGCTCTAAAAAGCCTCGAGGGAGAACCATTTACCAAAACCGAAAAAGAAGTAGAAGAAATGCATTCCCAAATCCATCCTCTCCATTTGGAACCAAAACCAAATCTTCCAAGCATATAATCCACAAAAGTCCAATCAACATGATCATAAGCCTTCTCCAAATCAATCTTAAAAATAACACCCTCCTTACGAGAGCTTTTCCTTGAATGGATAAGCTCATTGGCAATCAAAATCCCATCAAGAATCTGCCGCTTATTGACAAAAGCACCTTGGAAAGGACTAATGATGAAAGGCAACATTTTTTTCAATCTGTTCGTCAAGATCTTTGACAACAGCTTGTAAACACATCCCACTAAACTAATAGGACGATAATCCTTCAGCTCCACAGGATTTGGAATTTTTGGAACGAGTGTCAAAAAAGTAGCATTTAGCTCCTTATTAAGCCTGCCTCTGCGGTGAAATTCTGCCAGCATCTCATAGAAATCATCTTTTAAAAAATGCCAACTCGCTGTAGTGGTGAAGGGAAGTTACAGGATTAAAATTACTGATGACAGGGCTCTGTTTAGCAACAATGGAGTTTTAGGTTAAAACTTACTGATCCAGGGGCAATATCAGAAAAAAAGTTATAAATTTTAGATAAACACATCAAGAGTTGGTCAGAAGGATGTTTGGACCACATCTTAAAACAGTTTAATGAAACTGCCTGAGATCTGCATCTATTCTACAGGTTTGAGAAATTTCGGTCCACAAGAATGAATGTCTAATTCAGGCCTAGCCAACACGGTCGCTCTATGATAATCAACTGGTCTTAATAATCACAAAACTTTCTGGTTAACCTTAACATTCTCATTTCAGGGGACCCATACAGCATTCTCTAATCACACACTGTTCTCAATTCCTCTTTTAAAATGGATGAGCTAGAGTTTCACACTTTCCCTTTCTCAGGTTCTACGTTCCAAGACATTTTAGACAGCCCAGTTTTGGCATTCTTGGGAGTAATTCCCACCTACGTCGTTAAAAAACCCCAACTGGGTAGTTAGATCATAAAGTTGACCCTAATAAAGGCCTGTTTATTTGCAAGAGAGATAAGAGTAAGAGTGGAGTAATTGTCACATTATGCCTAAAGTTAAAAATGAGTAGTGGGTTAATTTACATTTGTTTGGATGGTTGGTGTAAAGTAAAAAAATAAAATGTTTTAAATGAATATGATGGAGTAAAAAGCACTTTATTATTATATATTGTGGGAGTACCTCTGAGTAGAGTGAAGACAAATAAAAGATGAATCTGCATCAGTAGACATTTTTACTCCTCTTGTCTCCTTAGGGCCATCCAAACACATTAAGAAGTAGAATTTCCTACAGTTGGGGCCATTTCCACTCTCACTTCACTCAAGTGCAAATTAACAGGCCCAAATAGAAAATGATCAAGGAATATAAAAAGAGATCTGGGGATATTCAAGGCATTTTCATCATCACCATGATTGAGGTGGGCAATCCGAGGCGCAACTGTACGCACTAAATCCTGCAAGGTGGTCTGGATCAAAGAACCAATGGTTCGAATGGAAAGGATACTGCCAAGAATTTTGAGTAATCAAGGAATCATTAATGTTTCTGATGAGTTCAGAAAACACCTGAATGACTGCCTATCGATGATGTATGACAATGTCTAGTTATTAGTTAACCCTACACAATTAAATTTGCAGCACAAAATTTTAATAATATAAACCGTAACAAAGTATGGTCAAGTACCTCATCTAAATTTATCTGGAATGGTTGGGCAAGATCCTCAAGCATCACTGGAGATAACTGCTTCATTCTCTCCTCCACTTCCTGGGAAAATTGACAATAGGATACGCAAATAAACATAGAATAGCATTAGTAACATCAGTTGAAAAGCTAATGAGCTCAAACATATGGCCATCTCCAAATAACCTTTGCTAGACAAAAAAAAGGCTTACAGAAAATGACATGATCCTCCAACATGTTTAGTTTTACAATTCAGGCAACTTAACTTAACTAGTTGTTTTAGTTTTAATATTCAGGCAGCTTAACCTAACTAGTTGTTTCCGTTTTTTGGTAGCATATGCTAGGTCCTACAGATAACTCAAAAGCAGATAGATATAGTTAGCATCATATTTCTTTTATAGTGGTATGAATGTGTAATCAAAGATATGTGAGCTTGGGATGGGTTTCTCCCGCCACTATATGTAGTGTCATATAATTTATTCAAAAAAGGGTTCTCTTTAAAGATATGGTAAGGAATCAGTTTTAGAAGAGCACAATTCCGGTATAGCCTTAATTAATTAGGATTATGCATAGAAATACATGCCTGCGTATTTCTAAGGGATCCATTGGTACTCTTGGTCGTTCAGTAGTCCCATGGGACCTAATTAGTTGCCTGACGATTAAAACTGTGCAGGTTGAGAACACGAGGGCTCTTATGTTTCTGCAGGTTGATTATGTAAGGAGAAAACATGGAATTGGTGCTCTTTAACAGGAGGTTGTGAGCATTAAGTCCTTAGTAGCGGAAGGGTATTTAGTTTGTGAAGCAAAGACTGATAAGTCCTTATCCAGTCAGTAAGAATCTCTTATGGCGTAAATTATAATTAGGCCCAATCGTTGGCTTAATCACCTTTACATTTAACAAAATCTCACAAAATTACATAAAACCCCACCATATGTTCATGATTTACATGAAAAGTACCTATATATATATGTTCATGATTTACATAATAAGTCCCTATATCTATAATATATGAAACAACCCCATGAACTTAGCAGAAATAATAAATGATATATAAGTCCAACGAGGACTTGGATGGAGGCAGAAATAATAAACCTGAAGAAGTGCAACCTATCAGAGGCATTGGCTTAAAATAGATCGGAATGGAGAAACATAATTCATGTAGCCGACCCCAACATAGTTGGAACAAGACTTTGATGATGATGATAAGTCCAACATTCCCTTGCAAGCTGGAGCGTAGATGTCAATAATACTCAGGTTGTCAGAAATTGTGGCCATCTGAGTATCTGAGTAACCTCGTCAAGCTTAGGTAAATATGTTGTTGGTGGACTCTTTGACCTCATAAATAGAGTACTCAACAATCCCAATTGTTGCCTTTTCTCAAACAAATGAACATATCTACTTCAATGTGTTTTGCTCTTTTGAGGTTCTAAAAATAGCAGTATGATTGTCACAATGCATAGAAATGGGAATCTTTGACCACAAAGCCTAGTTTATCCATGTAATACTTTAGACACACAAGCTCTCAAATTGTCTTACTCTTAGCCATTGCTCTACTTTGCTTTGGCACTTGATTTTTCCACCAAAGTCTGTTTGTTGATTTTCCAAGTAACCAGTGGCAGAGCCACATAGTCCTGAGGAGGGGCAAACCCCTCCTCAATTTCTTGGTTTCCTTTAATATAAGAAAAAAAATTCTTGAAAGTTGTCATGCCTTTCTTGATCTTATCGTCTTTGCCCCTCTTCAACTTTTTTTTTTCTTATTTGCCCCTCAACAATTTTTCCCCTCTCAAAAGAATAGAAGTTTCAAAATACATGAGGGCAATTGAGTCATTTACTTTCATCCAATAGAAAACTCATTAAAGTTATCCAACTACCATATCCATTTGAATTATATGGTTGGTTTTAATTGTTTATCTTTCCTCTTTCTCCACCTATTTATTTCTCAGGATTGGAACCTACAAATTACAATGCGGCCCACTTAATAAAAATCTGAAGCGCTCAAATGGATTTACTGCCCAATTAAAGGATTTTTTCAGATTTTAACAAACACAATCTTATGCATTATAAAATACTATATTCAATCATATTAATGTCATCAGTACATGCATTTATAAAGTTTGATAATTAAAAAGTACATTACATCTGAATGATGGGAATATCAACCCATATTATGACGTTTAAGAAAATGATTTAATATGATCTTTTCTTGTAATTATGATATCGTGCTCACAAGTATATATGTTAAAATCATTCAATTTGCAATTATTCCCTAGTCTTCTAGGCCCATTATTGAATGTTGTCGGATATGGAAGGCATTACAAGTTCATCATTTTTATTAGTATAGGAGTTAATTTAATAACTAGTTTATGAGTTACATTGGACTAAAAACATGATTTTAAAATTTTGATATTATGTTAACTAATTAATTTATATTAATTTTTTTTATCAACAAAAAATTATTTTTTAAATTATTTCTCGAATTCCTCCCCGAGGGAAATTTCTTGCCCCCAAGAGAAAATCCTAGGTCCACCATTGTTTTTAAATTATTTTTCAAATTTCTCCCTGAGAGAACTTTCTTGCCCCTGTAAGGGCACGTTTGGTAACCATCCGCATAGAGGAATCATGGCCGCTTTTTCATGCTTCCGTGAATAACCCATGTTTAGAAGCCATCCACAACGAGGAAGAGGGATTCGCGAGATCCATGCATGCGATTATTCATCCGGTTTGACCTCCCCCCATCGGAACTCATAAATCTGCGCTTTTAAAGAGGCTGTATAAAAGGCACCTTTCATTAGCGAAGAAAGCTCTTCCTCGAACCCTATCCTCTATCGACCCTTCTCTGCATCGAACCCTCTCTCAATTCCCTTTTCTCTCTCCTTCTCCGACTCTCTTTCTTTGCCAAAGCACAAACCCTCCTACTTTCTCCGGCGACCGACCCTTGGATTGCCTCGTCGTCGATCCCTCTACGATGCCGGGCTTCTCTCTCCTTTGTCACATGTCCGACCCTCTCACAGATGATGGTCTGCCGGGAGTAGTACAAGATGGCATGCGGCTACAGCAAGTTCCCATATAATCTCGATATTGTCAATGGTGCTAACACCACCATGCATTTAAATTTCAATCAATGTAACGGACCCAAACAAGTAACTGAAGTTGTCCCATTTTCCATTTTAAAAATTGCAATACTGACCGATTACTCAAATGAGTCATCATCCCCTTCTATCTGAGACTCATACAAAGAAAAAGAGTCAGTTGGATCTTTAGCCACAAAAATTTTGTTGTGCTCTTTTTGATTTTGTTGTTTATTTACCGAATCATGATATTAATTACTACATCAACCGGGTACATGAAAAGATAGCAAAGAAAAGCGTCATTTGCATTTAGGGAAGGATAAAAAGAAGAAAAGGAGCTAACCTCTCACAAATAGATTTGGTGAAATGGGTTTGTGTCAATTTGCATTGTGGAACTAAATTCTATTTTTTTTTTCATTTTTTAACCAATTTGGAGGTTGCTTTATTTGGATTGGAGATATTTGTTTTGGAGTTGGATTTGTTTAGAGATTCTTCCTTTGAGAACATTGCTTTGGATTGGAATATTACTTACTTTCTTTTATTTATTTTTCCATGGATTATGACATGCTCACCAAACATGGGTTTCAAGAAATCTGCCAGCCAAACGTGGGATGCAATGAATCCTCTGCCTCATAAATCCCTACCGATGAAAGCCTTATTCCGAGGCACCAAGGAATCCATTGAAGAGAGGATTCCACTCATGTTGCCAAACATGCTCTAAGAAAAAATCCAGGCTCTGCCATTGGAAGTAACCAAGTCACCTACGAAAACATGATATGCTATCATTAAGTATCTATCGTATGATGGCCCAACCCAGTTGGCCATGAGATGCATATAAAATCCCCTTTCTTAGTGAATTCTTTGCATAGCGCAGTACACTCTTAACTGCCTTTAGGTGATAAGTTCATGTGAATGAATTGACTCAAAATGCTAACTGCCTTTGGAAGGGCTTCTTGAGTAATAGTTAGGTAAATAAGTTTATCTACAAGTCATCAATACATATGAGGGTGCTCCAATAAAATTCCGCCACCCAAGCTCAATTTAGGATTTGCATCATGTAGTGCATCGACTGGTTCAGCTCCCAAATTATTAGTTGAGGGGAGCAAATCAAGATGAAGCAGTCCCGATTGGATATCTGGCAGTCTAACAATTCCCCATATTCCAGAAACCAAAAGCTACATTAATAAGAACAAAGGAACTAACTAAAATAATCAACAACTAACTTTCACCACAGGATTAGATGCTGAAAAATCCTCCATCCAGTGGAGAAAGTAGTCGAATGAAAAACTTAATTGAAAAAAACTTCTCAAGCTCTAAATATACCAAGTTCCCCATTACAATATATACATGTGCATAAAGTGCTTAAACAAACACTAAAACCCTAAATCAATCTAAACCATGCATCTAATCTCTAAACTAACTGGTTTGCTAAATTTTAGAAGTCCTAATTACAAAAAAAAACCTTGTAATAAGTTTAAAAAAATTCAAAACATGTAATCTACAATCGGATGGAACGTCTGGAACCCATAGACGAAACTAGCTACGAGACTCACATGGCCAACCATCTGGATTGATGGACCACACCAGCTTGTACAGCACTACCAGCTCTTACAACACTGCTTGGAGATTTTCCTCCATAAGAAAGAAAGGAGTTGTAATATAAGTTTAGAATTGGGGTTTGAATTTTATGATATTTATGGAATTTTATTACCCATGATTCTTATTTATTTACTATCTACCTATTTATTTATTTTGCAATGGTGGCATGGGACCCATTTAATTTTACAGACTTAAAGCTTTATTGTTTAGATCTTAATTAAAAGACATTGGTGGGACCCAGGATTTTAATAATAAGACATTTTAGTATTATAGGACCCATTGTTTTAAGATTATTAGATCATAGTGGGGCCCTTGAACTTATATTAGTAGGTCTCATGTTTAAAGAGGGGACCCATGAGCAAGATACTCGTGTTACAACAAGAACTACACAAGACCTCTTGGAGGAGCCAAACACATCGATAAGGAGAGTGAGAGGATAGGAAGTGAAGTAGGTAGTAGTGAACTCCTCTTTATCAGCATGTCACATGTATAGAAGCCTTCACACGACTACCTCTAGCCTTCACTACTTCTCAGCAACCAGAAACAAGTTATAGATTCAAGGAGAGAAGGAAGAACCAGCTATTAAGGGCTTTGTAGATGACTTATGTTTTTCCCCAAGTCAATAGAACATCAGTGCATTATACCAGGTGAGTAGAAATTCTTATCTGCTTGTGTGTGTTTTCAAAATACCCATTTTGGCTTATAGGATTCCCTGCTACACAATTTTATGGTGAGATCATGATGTATGTGATTGATCTGATTGATTTTCCCAGTTCTTGAATTATGCTACAGTGACTGTCGATCATAAGAACCCTGTAATTGAGTTGGAAACCCTCTTTTTAATGCTTAGGAGTCTTGCAATCTTATGTAGCAATGTTTATACAATTGTTAGGCAACCTTCTCAACCCAAATCTACAAGAAATTTGTGTAGAACCCAATCTGAAATCGGGATTTTCAAAACCCAGGTGTCATAGGGAGTTTTTACGTTTTGGACTGTGGGGCCCACCCGTCCCACTTGATGGTCAATCAGATCCAATGATCCAAAGGACCACCCATCGGTGACCCTTAAAGTCTGTCTCCTTAGTGGATCAGGCCTAGTCAGGCCCACCATCCATCGGATCCAAAACCCAGCCACGTGAAGCCCTTCTCTATGAATGTTGACTTCTGTATCTCACCTAATGCCTGCCTTAACTCCTTGAGTTCTTCAGTGTTTGGAATTTCAATTTAATCTCTGATGTTCATAATAATCAGGGCTGGACCTTTTTGTGAACTATCTACTTGAGTTTTAGAGTACTGAAAATTTTGATTAAGGGCCTTCTATTAGGTACTATTACATCTGGGTTGTTGCATTGTTTTCTTGAGCCTTTCTGTGCTAGAAATTTCAAAACAACCCCGGCTATCTTTTTTTTTTCTTTGAATGGTACAACCCCTGCTATCTTTTATATTCACTTCTGAACTTTTATAGGATATTGAATTATTTACTTGATGTCTTAGACATAACAAATTGATTATAAATAAGTAAAAATTCTGATTATGTACTTTGAGCAGGACCTGAACCAATCTGGATTTTTATTTAATTAATCACTTGAAATCCATTTTTATTTAATTAATCACTTGAAATCCATCCAATTACGCTAGAGTTAGTTGATTGTCTTTGTCATACAAATTTTGTGTAAGACTTATTCCCAGTAGAGCTCTCACTTATACCTGGACTGTTGATGATGTTATACGCATATCACGCCTTGATTCAGATACTGTATATGTTAATTAAAGTTTCATCCCTAATATATTATGACTGTTGCCGTCCAAAAAGGACATTATAAACTTGGATGGTGACTGGTATTGTGATGGTGCACTATGCTGCCACCCATTGCACGATTTTGAGATCGTTTACAATTAAATAATTTCACAAAGTCATTTATTACATGTAATGAGCTGTTTGATGGTTCTAAATGTGGAGTCGCTCTTACGCGGATTGGTTACCAATTAAGAATAGGGAATGGAGCACGTAAACCCGGATTCCATGTAAGGGCTGATTTCAAGACCACCTTGTCATATTAATTCTTTTAACATGGAAAACTGACATTAATTGGACCGACCCATGGGACACCCTAGATCACCAGCTCGGTGCAACGTTGACGTCCTCGCACTGGGGCCAAGATTTTGTTAATGCTGGTTGACAGAAGTCAGCTTTCTTTATATGTGATTACCTGGCTACTAGGTTCAGCGATTTTACCTGATTAGTGAGTCAGAGGCTCACAAACTATAGGTCAGCCGTTCGACTGACTACAAAATACCTCCTTATGTGTGGAGCATCCATGAGATGCAAAAGATGGGCCAGTGTATTCAGGTGGTTAGGTGGTTGTCCTAAGGATAGATCTAGAGACCTCTTTAATCTTTAAATATATCATGTTATTGAGAATCATTAACATTATTTCAATGTTGTGCACACGTGTAGATTTAAATTTCTATTCACTCAGTGTTACTGATTTGTGTGTTTTCGCTCCAATCCCAGGTAACCAGAACGTAGAAAGACAGAAGGATCCTGATTATGAAGAAATAGGATTCGACAAATGCGGCTGAGTAGAGACGGGACTCACAAATCAAGATAGAGACTTAGTTTAGATGATTTAGTTTTATTCATTTTAGACATCAGATACTAATTTTTGGAGATTGTATATTTTCAGTTTTATTCTGAATTATTCTTTAACATTGAGATTTGGAGTTATTATTTAAATTAATGGTGGAATTAATTAGGTAAATGCCTGGTTATTTGTGCTTATGGTGATTTGATTGATGATGATGTTATGTTACTATTTAGAAACGACATGGAATCTGACAGGGCTCCGTGTCATTCTCACAATTTTAGAATACAAGAAAGGAACGAGAGTTCTTGAATGATGATTGTATTATTTCTGTGTCTTTCTATGGAGATTGCCCATCAATATATAGGCATTTACATGTCTTTAATTAAGGCTTCTAAGAAAGGAAAACAATCTAATTATATCAATCATTAACCTAAATTAGAAACACAACTAATTACAACAATTGCTATTCTAAGTTAGGAAGGCTACAGCTGTCTCAATATTGACCCAAATCAATCCCACGTGAGATATAGCATTGACTACTGATGGGCTATGGGCCTTGGGCCTGTTTAACACCCCCCCTCAAATTGATGCGGGAGAATCAACAAGCATCAATTTGTCAACCAAGAACTGATGACGTGGGCGTGGAAGACCTTTGGTGAGAATATCAGCAATTTGAAGTTCAGTGGAGACATGCGGAAGGCTGATGACATCACGTTTAAACTCATCATGTATGAAGTGACAATCAACCTCGATGTGTTTAGTGCGTTCATGAAAAATCGGATTTTCAGTAATCCGAATTGCACTTGTATTATCAGCATAGAGGGGGGTAGCGCCGTCTGCGGGAAAGCCAATATCGGAAAGCAGACCACGGAGCCAAAGAATTTCGGAGCACGCAGCAGACATAGCCCGGTACTCAGCCTCGGTAGAAGATTTGGAAACTTTGTCATGTTTCTTGCATTTCCAAGAAATCAGACTATCCCCCAAAAACATGCACCATCCTGTCGTCGATCTGCGAGTATCTGGACAACCAGCCCAATCAGCATCTGAATAAGCTTTGAGAGATAGATGATTGTTAGATGGAAAGAACAGCCCACGTGTCGGTGTGCGAATAAGGTACCGAATGATGCGGCGAACAGCAGCCAGATGAAGGTGACGAGGAGCAGTCATGAACTGACTCATTAGGTTGACCGCATAAGAGATATCAGGACGAGTGATCGTGAGGTAGATCAAGCTGCCAACTAATTGGCGATAGGCAGTAGGATCGGAAAGAAGATCGCCCTCCTCACGACTGAGTTTGACATTCAATTCGACCGGCGTATCTACAGGAGCGGAAGAGGTAAGGCCAGCCAAGTCAATAAGATCAACCGTGTATTTGTGCTGATTGAGAACGATACCTTTAGGCGATTGATGAACTTCAAGACCAAGGAAATAGTGTAAGGGGCCTAGATCCTTCATTTGAAATGTCTGATGAAGAGAAGCTTGGAGTGCCTGAATCATTTGTGCATTGGGACCAGTAATGACAATGTCATCCACGTAGACGAGTAGCACAGTAATCCCGGATGGAGCATGATGTAAGAACATGGAAGGATCATACTGGCTAGGATGAAAATCCAAATGGAGAAGGGCATCTTGAAATTTCTCAAACCATGCACGAGGAGCTTGCTTCATACCATAAAGAGAGCGACGGAGCTTAGCAACCATACCCTTCCCAGAGGAGGACCCCGGAGGCAGACGCATATTTTTGACATCCATTTGATAGAGAGGCCAGGACTGAGAGGCAGCAACAGCCAGGATGATGCGTACGGTGGTCATCTTGGCGACGGGAGCAAAAGTCTCATCATAATCAATGCCATATTCCTGTCGATTTCCGAGAGCAACAAGGCGCGCCTTATAGCGATCTAGAGTGCCATCTGATTTTAACTTGAGAGAAAAAACCCACTTGCAGCCAATAGGTTTGACACCCACAGGAGAGGGGACAATATCCCACGTATGATTTTTCTCTAAAGCCGCCAATTCATCGTGCATAGCCTGGTTCCAACATTTGTCCTGCACAGCCTGAGAATAGGATTGGGGAATGGAAGAAGAGGACAAAGTTGCCATTAAGGAAGTATGGGAGAACCCATAGCGGTCGGGTGGTACCGAAATGCGAGTTGAGCAACGCAATGTAGGAAGTCCAGATGGACCAAATGCTGGAGGGGACCCGGATGCGGGAGGAAGATCTGGAGGGGAATCCCTGGGAGGCGCGTCTGTGTTCCGTCTGTGATACAAAATTAGGATTAAATCGAACAATAGATGTGTCATTAGAGAAACCAGGTAAGGAAACTAATGAGGAGTCGTCCGGAGGATCAAGGTGTTTTCGAAAAAAATACTCGTTTTCAAAAAATACGACATTCTTAGAGGTGCGGATGCGACGAATGTGTGGATCATAGCAAAGGAACCCTTTCTGGAAGGGGGCATATCCTAAAAAAACACACTGAGCGGATTGAGCGGTAAGTTTGGTCCGTTCATACGGAGGTAAATGCACAAAGCAAACGGAACCAAAAACATGAAGATCATCATAAGATGGAGATGTCTTGTAGAGACGATAATATGGGCTCTGATTGTCAATTGAAGAGGATGGCATACGATTAATGAGATGAGCTGTAGTAGCCAAAGCCTCAACCCAAAAAACGGGTAGGAACTGATGATTCCAGGAGAAGGGAACGAGTGACATCAAGAAGATGTCTATTTTTCCTTTCAGCGACTCCATTCTGCTGTGGAGTATAAGGACAAGTTCTTTGAGAAATAATACCTTTGGTTTGCAAAAACTGTTGAACATCAGAGGACATATATTCCCCGCTGGAATCAGATCGCAAGATTTTAATGCAGGTGGAAAATTGATTTTCAACATAAGCCAGAAAGATTTTAAAAACATGAAAAACATCAGATTTGGAATGCAGAAAGTAAACCCACGTGAACCGACTGAAATCATCAATAAAAGTCACAAAGTATTTATAGCGAGCATGAGAAAGAGTTGGAGCAATTCCCCATACATCACTATGAACCAAATCAAAACACTGAGTGCTGTGTGAAGTGGAAATAGAAAAAGGAAGGGTTTTGCTTTTTCCCAATTTGCAAGTAGCACAATCAAAAGGTACACAAGAAGAGGAACCAACAGTTTTATTGATTAAACCAGAATTGAACATCAGGGACAAAGCTTTTGAATTAGGGTGTCCAAGTCTTTTATGCCACAATTGGCAGTTATTTCTAAGGGAAAAACAAAACACATCATTGTCAAATTTATTCCTAGCAAGTTTGGAAAAGTCCAGCGGAAACAAGCGTCCACACTTAGGCCCCCTCGCGATCTCCTTCCCGGACATCTGGTCCTGCACAACACAACCAGAAGAAGAAAAAGAGATATTACAATTATTTTCAACAAGCTGCCCGACTGACAAAAGGTTGGAGGTTAAATTTGGACACAGATAAACATTTTTCAATGGAATGGGACCAGAGATGTCGCTGACAGCAGTAATTGGAACATGGCCCCCGTTAGCAGTTTGGATTTGAAAAGGGCCATTGTAGCTGTGCACATTGGAGAGTGGTGTACAGGAAGACGTCATATGATTAGACGCCCCGGAATCAAGAAACCAAGTAGAAGATGGAGGGGATGTACCTGAGAGACCAAAAGCAGAGAGGGCATTGACAATCATCTGTTGAACCATTTCAGGAGTGAGAGAGGATGAGGGACCAGGCTGTGAGGGCACAGATGTAGGAGCAGGCATAACCGAAGAAGCAACATACGCATGCGGAGGCTGATACTGTGGAGTCTGAGGCTGTGGTGGTGATGGACGATGGGGTCGGCGGCGACATTCAGAGATGATATGTCCTGACTTTTTACAGTAACTGCAGACCTTCTGTTTGCATTGAGTTGCAATGTGCCCAAGTTTTTGACAACTGTAACATTGCGTTTTGCTCAAGTCGCGCGGCGGAGGCTAAGAAGTTTTATTAGCCGAGAACGCAACTGAATAAGTCTCAGTCGTTTGTTGCGCTATATGAGCCGAGGTTGCACTACGCTGTTCCTCGCGTAATAGTTCATTGAAGCAGATATCCAAGGAAGGTAATGGCGACCGATTCATCAAGGTAGATCGGACACTTTCATATTCATTCCGCAGTTTCATCAAAAACTGATCCCTTTGACTAGAGGCCTGAAGATCACGAATCACGATCAGAACGTCGGGAGCCACATCTGCATACTTAATACTATCGTATTCCGACCATAGGGTTCGGAATCCTGAATAGTAGTCTTGGATTGACAATGTCCCTTGTGCATATTCAACAATCGCACATTCCAGATGAAATTGTCGTGCTGAATTATCTTGATGGTACACTTGCTTCAGATATCCCCACATGTCGTTAGCGGTGGGGTAAGGTTTGAGGTTCATTATCAGATGTGGTTCGACGGAACCTAGTATCCATGTTTTTATTTTTGCATCTTTAGTAAGCCAGGCGGATATCTTCTTCTCATCTTCCTTAGGTTTAGGGTCAGACCCAGAAATATAACCCCACAATTCCTTAGCCTCAAGGTAAATCTGGAACTGAAACGACCAGGCAGGGTAATTTTTTCCCGTGAATCTGATCAAGGTAACCTCAGATTTTTCCATCTTCAAATCTTGTTTGCAAAGAAAACCCAATAACAGTGAAGAGATGAATTCTAAATGCTAATAAGAAACTGTGCTGTGAGTAGATACTCAGATCTGATCAATCAGAGATGGAAAAATCAACACAGAACTAAAAAACAGGCCAAAAATCACCCCAGGCGACCAGGATTTTGCCTGCTGATCTGCTATGTGGGCCCCACTGAAAGATCTGGACAAGGATCAGATCACTAATCTGAAGAAGTGCAGTAATTTGCTTTCAACTGAGAAAAGAATGATCGAATTCCACCACAGATCCAAGATTCTGGACGGTCCAGATGAAAACAATATTAAAAATCTGGACAATGACGAGAATGTGTAAATCACCAACCTGGAAGAGATGAAAAAAACTGAAAAAATGTCCAATATTCCTAGAAAATCCAGGCGACCATGTCTGGATAGATTGCTGAAGTTGTCTTGATTATCAGAGGTGGGCCACCATACAGATCCGTGATCTGTCTTGCTTGAAACGCTGTGGATTTCTCGGAACAGATCCCTGATTTGTCTTTCTTCACAAGAGAGATTGGTTTCTCTCTAATCTATTGCCTTGATGCTGTGTAAGACCAAATACCTAGACTTCTTTGATCATGGCTCTGATATCATGTCATTCTCACAATTTTAGAATACAAGAAAGGAACGAGAGTTCTTGAATGATGATTGTATTATTTCTGTGTCTTTCTATGGAGATTGCCCATCAATATATAGGCATTTACATGTCTTTAATTAAGGCTTCTAAGAAAGGAAAACAATCTAATTATATCAATCATTAACCTAAGTTAGAAACACAACTAATTACAACAATTGCTATTCTAAGTTAGGAAGGCTACAGCTGTCTCAATATTGACCCAAATCAATCCCACGTGAGATATAGCATTGACTACTGATGGGCTATGGGCTATGGGCCTTGGGCCAGTTTAACACTCCGGACTTCAAGTCGTTACAGAACTTACTACCGTTGGGATTTGATTCTACACCGCTGCTCAATACCTTAGTAGATCGACTCTATTACATAAGTTGATTCCTAACTTTTATCTCATATCATGACATTAAGTAAGCAGTCCTTATTGTATCGGTCCCCGAACCTCACTAATTGATCTTTACGGTGCTTCCTCTATCAATTAGATCCTTTATCCATAGAATAAAGTATATAGGCCATACCTATTTCTTCATATTTCGGCTCTTATGAAGTCTCTTTCTTTGCTACAGCTGATAAAAAATGGATCTTAAATGGATTTGGGCCCATTAAGATCTATTTGAATGAGACCCAATAAATACCCTGTTCTTTAGAATTTTCCTTCAGAGATTTCTGCAATTGCACAAAAAAAAAAAAAAAAAAAAAAAAAACCCTATTTTTTTACTATGAAATAAAAAAACTGTCTATCTTTATGGTGCCTATATGTTGGGGTCGGCTACCTGAATTCTTTCTCCATTCAAATCTATCCTTGATACTTCTATTAATGTCTTCGGACTACCCCTTCTCCTTACTGGGCCATCAATCTGTATAAAAAGACATTTCTTTAGGAACGCCATAGCTGGCTTGCGTTGGACATGTCCAAACCATCTCAAACGAGTTTATCTTAATTTATCACCCATTGATGCTGCCCCTACATGCTTCCAAAAGCAGTCATTTCTGATTCTATCTTTCTTGTGTTTTACCACACATCTATCTCAACATTCCCATCTTTACTACACTCATTTCGTGCATGTGTTGCTTCTTGATTAGTCAACATTCTGCTCGATAGGTCATAGCTGGTCTAATTGTTATCCTATAATATTTTTCATCTAGTTGGTATGCACATAAACAAAGCACTCCAGAAGCAAGTTTCCACTTCAACCATCTTATTATCCTATGTTCGACATCTTTCTCAATCTCTCCATCCTTACTAGCCAAGGTATTGAAATGAATCTCTGTGGTATTTCTCGATCTTCAATTTCTCATGGTAGACATCCTTGCTGAATTTGCAATTCATATATTCTGTCTTTTTATGACTTATTTTACACCACTGGATTCTAAAATTCCCTGCCATCTCTCAAGTTTCTTATTCATGCTCCCTCAAATTATCCGGAAACACTAGATCATTATCAGCTGCAAATAACATACAACAACGTACCTCCTCGTGAATATGATGCAAATCTATGGTCATTGGAAGGGAAGCTCACTGTCTCTCCACAGATTGTTCTCACACTCATTATCATTCCCTTAAACATGTCTTTAATGATTTCAATATAACCTCTTGGGACACTCCTTTTATCTAAAAGCCACCAAATTAAGTTTCTAGGTACCCTGCCATAAGCTTTCTATATATTGATGAAGACCATGTGAAATTTTCCCTCCTCTCTATATTTCTCCATTACTTGCCGAAATGAGAAGATAGCTTCCATAGCTGACATCGCCAGCTAGTGAAATTTACTAATTGTTTGGGGATTGTTTTAGGGCCCATTTGATCCTAGGTCGTGACCCAGCCTAACCATATGTGTTCAAAAACTTGAACGCTCAATCCATCACTTGATTTTCTTGATCAATGTCAAAATGGATATGGGTTGATCCACATCGTTACAATGAGTGTAGAAAACTCTCCCTCGAGTTAGAATCATTGTGTTGCCACTTGTGCTTGTGCTTTCTCCTTTTGTGTTCTGCGGTGAACTCTAAATCCTTTATTTCTTTTCATGTGGGCTTCTTGCTGACGTATACCCAATGAGCAACCAATGGATTTGATGACAAGCATGACTTAAAAATTTCTGAACTTCTTCATATGCTTTTCATTGTCGTTGCACCCTTCCTAAAATGGATAAATTTATTCTGTTGTAAGTGGAAGTGCTATTGAAGTCAAACCTGCTACCTTATTCAATCTAACTTCCACACAATTTCTGGCTTGACTTGAATCTCTGCCATATTATTCAATTGATCCTTTTCATCTTTAACACAAGTCTGATGTTCTGGAATTATTTCACGCTCCATCTTCTGTATTAATAAGAACACCAGGGATAATGCATCATAGAGTGCATAAAAAAATCCTTCCTCATCAAAATATGACATTCTCATTATCCGTGGCAAACATTATTCCACTTTCTGAAGTTTCTTCGATAATTTTTGTATCTGAGAGAATTTATACGGTCCCAATCAAGTGGGTTTCATAGGGGTCTTCTCTCATGTGGGTCCCAACAATTTTAATGTTATCCTTTGCAAAATTGATCTTATAAGTTATAACCATCATTTATGGTGCAGCGGTTGCACTGCCCTGGTCTCCCAAAACACGTGGCATATGCACATTGGCACTACATCCCACCACACATTGCCATGATATTTTGAGCCAATTGAAAAATGAACTAGGGCATGGGAACTAACTGTGTACCTCATTACCTTCGTAAACCAAGAAATCTCGTCTTGTGGAAGAGCAACAAACAACCGGTCATTGCATGATCAGGGAATGAATACCAGACTGTGGCCCATGGCGTTGTGAGTTGTTTTGGTTGAAAATATTGTTATAAGAGTTGGGCTATAAGCAAGGCAGACCGATAACTCTACATTGCAACAATACTTCAGCACTGTAGTGCCAAAATTCTAATGTATCATGAGCAAACAAAGCATATTGAGGCTGATTGCCATTTCATTAGAAAGGTCACAAAGAAAGAAATAAAGTTCATGCTGATACAGATGATCATATTGCAGACTTTCTGGAAAAAGCAGTGACTGAAAGACAACTGAGTGATGTTTAGTCCAAGCCGGCTTAGTTAATATATACACCAGCTTGAGGGGTAGTGTAGTGTTATGAGAAAATGGACTTTTATATAAATACAGAAAGTTAGGGATTGTTCTGTATAGATTACTATATGTATTTTATTTTATTTTTTTTAATTTTGGAAATTATTAAATAATATAAATAAATCATGATGGTTGCCCAACACTTATAGGGACACCCATCTAATCTCTCTCAAAATTCTTCTTCTGCCTTTCTCTCCTCCCTTCATCAGTTTTCCTTAATTTTCCAGACCATTCCCTAATAAACCCTAAGGTCACGTTGGCAATCAAATCCCTGGGGATTCCTCACCGGTTTCCCACAAAGTCATGCAAAGCCCCAGGATTTGGACCAATGGAAATCCTCCGAAATCCTCATTTGTGAGGATTCTTGGGTCCGACCCTCCCCCATACGATTTGAAGATCCTCATTTTTATATGGATTTGGCACCAATACCAATTTCTTTTAGCTATACGCATTGATATGCGTCGCTATCAATGTGAAAACCTTAACTATACAAATCAACAGTGAGGAATCCTCAAATCTATGGATTCCTCACCTGTTACCAAATGTGCCCTAAATATTCTTAAATTAACAGGTTCAATTGCGTCAATAACATGAAGCATATGATACGTGGATACTTCAAATAGGTAACACATCCATATCCTGTGTATCCAATGCCTCTTCTTCTTCTTCTTCCTTTTTTTTTTTTTTTTTTTGTTTTTTTGTTTTTTTTGTTTTTTTGTGTGTGTGTGTGTGTGTGTGTGTGTTGTGTGTGTAAAATCATGTCCGAAGTCCCGAGTCCCAACTTATCCATGGAGTGTCTGCCATATCTAGGCACTACAGCTTACATAATAAAATAAGCATGGTAAAAGATTTGAAGAGAACGGGCATGGAAATCATACTTCTTAAAGTAAAACTTTGTTCATCACATATTCAAAAGAAAATGAGTAAAAAGTAAAGTACAAGTCCTAAGCAGTTGTTTCTCATTCATTTCATGAGTCTACAACAACCATTTCAAAACTCCCTAATTGAAAGGAATAAAAGAAAAAGAATGTTTCAGTGGTTATACCAATCCAGTTATTCTAGACTTCAACAACAGTTCTTCGGCAATCATATCAAGAATATGTCTATTTTTCTTCAAACCATGCATAGCAAGTTCTTCTGCCTCTTCAATATACTGCAAGTAAATTAGATCAATAAGCAAGACGTATATTTTCTAAAGAAATATGCAGAAAACAGCAATTGGACGACATAACTGTAATACAATTTGAAATTTGAATATTCATTACGGTGAATAGAGAAAAGTTAAAAGTATCACAAGTTTTTCAAAAAAAAGGAAGGAAATGACGACCATAAATTCAAGCAACTTTAGTGACATCATCCGGAAAAAGCTATATAATCACCAACTTAAGCATATGTAAAAGCGAAAAGTGATTACAATCTTCAGTTGCCTATGTCCCAAAGAATTGTCATGATAAGATGGTCACATTCGCCTAATAATAGAAATCAACATTATAGCTCAGATTAATTACCACAATGGTCCAGTTATTGTTTTGGACCAACACCTACGTCTGCCTGCGTTAGATTACTTTCAATCTCGCAAGACTGATAAAAAGGAAAACTAGGAACTCACATCATGTCAGACGTATAAAGAGCTATGACCAAAAGGTTTTAGTAAATGAACAAAATGGATTTTTTAATCCAGGTTTTGAAGTCATCTAAGCTTATGTGGATCAAAGTGAGCATTACAAGAAGACCTGCAGGGGGTTCAGTCATTAATTGATGAAGAAATAAGACCCATGGGAGAATAAAAAAATAGAAGAAACAAGTTTTGTTTTCAATTTTCAGAAAATTCAAGACATAAAGGGGCCCTGGACGTGCAGTATTTTGAGGCATTGATTTGCTGGACCAAATCAAACTTTAAATCAAGAGGGATTTGAACTGAAAGGTGCGCCCAGTGCATAACTTCCAGATGGTGCACTTTGCCTCATCAATAGGAGGGCCAAAAAGGACCCACAACCATTTTCATCTGAAGATTCAAGAACGACCAGAGTTTGGAAAATTTCCAAATTTTGTTATTTTCCTTAGTAATTTAGAAGCTTTGATTAGGACTCTGGATTGTATTAAGAATATATTATGGAAGAATTTCTAGGATTTTTAAATGATTTGGTAGCATTATATAAGCAGCAGCAGCCGACTGCTATCGACAGTTTCTACCAGGGCGAAAAGTGATATTATTTCTTCTTTTTTTTATCCATAGTTGATTCTCCTACTGAATTCCTCTTCAATCTATGGTGTTGTGCTAGAGTACTAGTGTAGTAGAGTGACTCGATCCTATTCCTACCCATTTCTTGCTTATTTTCAAGTACAAGGGGCTCAGTCACCATATCCTGCTGTCACAACAGTATATTGACACTTTGAATCCTATCTTAGGGTTCCGCTTGGCTCCATGACTGCATCAGTAAAGGACAATGATATTAAAGAAAAGTGGAGAGACTGTTTTAACAACCTTTTTGATGCTAACCAACAAGTGGTAGCTCAGTTGGCTAAGGCCTCTGCGCCTCAGGAAATAGAGAGGTCTTGTGTTCGAAACCTACCTTCGATGGCCACCTCCTATAGTTTTACCCAGTGCATGTGGATAGGAGGGTTTGTATGTGCCCTTAGGGATTAGTTCTCAGCTGTCCAGAATCGAGTGTCCCTCGAGCTCAGGGGCAAAGGCTCCTGGGCTGGGCTGGGTGGGAGATACCCTGGGTTATTAAAAAAAAAAAAAAAACCTTTTGATATGGAATGGAATTTCAATTGCAAATTTGAAGTCGCTAAAGCTAATGTGGAACAGATTGAACATCGCAAAAAGGCCCGCAAGCATTTAAACAAGAATTGAGAAGAATCTGGCTACAAACAGTTCATATTTCAGCTTAAAATTGGATTCGGGGACTGTTTTGGAATAGCAGTAAGCAGCAAGAGGGGTTAATGCAATTACGGAATTGCTGTACCCAGAAGTGTTAAAGTATAAACAGGCCCAGCTCATAGGCCCAACCCACTTGTATGATAATAGGCCCAGCTCACTAGGCCCATCCCTTGTATTTATGGGATCTAGTCAGAGAGATAAGATTGTATATTCTAGGATATAGTTTCCTGTTTTAGAGATCTAATTAGATCTTTAATTTCATGATTTATAGCAATTTGTTGCTTAATCTTAGGATTGTAATATCTATATAAGGAAGAGTAAATCAAAGGATACGGCAATGCATTTTGGAGAACATTTTCTCAATGTTCATTCTCTACTACATTTGTGAAAGACTATCATGGTATCAGAGCTTTTGATCTCTTCTGTATGATCAATTCTCTCTTGGTTTCTTTCTTTGTGCATTCTGAGATCAGATCTCAGAATCCTTGATTCTTCAGAGTCTTCCAGTTCTGAGTCTTGAAGCAATTTCGTCAGTATCTTGCAGCAGCTCATCTTGAGCCTACTTCCGATCAACACAGCAGCATCAAAGAAGGCTACTGCCTTGGTCGACGGGTATTCCTGGAATTATTGGACGCATCTGAGGTTGTGGATTCCAGAAATCAGATAAATCAGAGATCTGACCTTCAGTTCATCCTCTGATCAAATCTATTGTAGCCTGAAATCTACATGGTGATGATCGACTGGTCTTCAAAGGATTTTTGAAGATTTTTCTGGATTTTTTCTTCATCAGATCAGGTGCTGTTCACTCCTTTCTTCCTCTAGCACTTTTGACGATTTTTCCTCCCACAGTTTTCATCTCAGCCGTCCAATTTTGTGGATATTTCTCCAAATCCGATCAAACTTGGACTAGAGGAAGCAATTTTTGATCTCCTCCAAGATATTGTCCTCTGATCTGTGATTAGATCACGCTGTGGGGCCCACGAACCCTTCCTGCACAGGATTTCAAGGCCGTCTGGGGCTGTTTTTCTGTGTTTTTTTCCTACTGGGTTAGTAGTTCATCTACGTAACATTTGCTTCTGAGATTACTTGGTGCTACAGTGCTTTGGTTATTTTTGGTTCCTATTTTGCACTCTCTGGTTGTTTTTCCTCTAGTAGTTGGCTCACTATTTGCACTAATAATTATGGAGAAAGGTGATATAAAATTGATCAAGTTTAATGGTAAAAACTATACCACTTGGGCTTTTCAATTTCAAATTTACCTTAGGGGTAAAGAAGTCTGGGGACATATTGATGATTCAGATCCCAAACCTACTGATGATAAGCTTCTAGCTCAATGGGAAGTTAAAGATTGGCAGATCATGACCTGGATTTTAGGATCTGTTGATGCCCAATTTATCCTGAATCTTCGACCATACAAGACTGCTAAAGAAATGTGGCTCTATTTAAAGAAGATTTATTTGCAAGAAAATTCTGCTCGAAGGTTTCATTTAGAACATGAAATCTCTCAGTTTGTTCAAGGAACCTTGTCGATCGAAGATTACTACTCTCAATTTACAAGTCTGTGGATTGATTACGCAGAGATTATTTATGCTGACATTCCGGCTTCCTCCGTATCCTCTATCCAAGAGATACACCAAACCAGTCAGCGGGATCAGTTTCTGATGAAGTTACGGCCCCAATTTGAAAATGTTCGCTCCAACCTACTGAGCAGGGTTCCATCCCCTTCACTCGAATCATGTTTGGGCGAACTCCTTAGAGAGGAACAGCGCTTGGTGACTCAGACAGCGCTTACAAATATTGCTCCTCAGGCTGCTCCTATTGATGTTGCTTATATAGCTCGAGGTAAGCCTCAAGCCCGGGACATGAGCAAGGTAAAATGTTTTTGCTGCCACAAACTCGGTCATGTTTCCACTCAGTGCGACCAGAAGTTTTGTTCCTACTGCAAAACCAAAGGTCATGTCCTTCCGGAATGCCGAACTAGACCTCAGAATAAGGCACAGCAACAGCGAGCCTACTCTGCACATCTTTCTGAAGCTTCTTCACCAGTCATGCCTGCACCACCTGCTGCCACTTCTTCTTCTACCCTAACTCCTGAAATGGTCCAGCAAATGATCATAAATGCTTTCTCTGCACTTGGCTTATCAGGTAAATCAAAATCTTCAGCATCCACCTGGTATATTGATTCAGGGGCCTCCAATCACATGACACACTCTCCTGCCAATATGACTCATATTCGAGAGTATGATGGAGACCTCTGCATCAATACTGCTGATGGTGGCAGTGTTCCCATTTCTGCTGTTGGCCAGGTTCCTCACTCCTTACCCTTACATAATGTTTTTCATTCCCCTCGCTTAACAACAAATTTGTTATCAGTTGGTCAACTTGTAGATAGTAATTGCTCCGTCCTTTTTTCTACCTCTGGTTGTGTTATGCAGGATCAAGTATCGGGGAAGGTGTTAGCGAAGGGCCCTAAGCAGGGACGACTGTTTCCTATCCAGATTTTGTTGCAAGAAAAGCTTCCTTCAGAGTCTAATTTGTTTTCCCATTTTAGTCATAATAAATGCCAATTGTGGCATAATCGTTTAGGACATCCTAATTCCAAAACTTTGATGTTTTTATTAAATTCTGGTTTGATTAATGAAAATAAAGTTTCTTTTAAGGATGTTTCTTTTAATTGTGCTAGCTGTAAGATGGGGAAAGGGAAAACCCTTCCTTTTCCTCTTCATGATTCTTTAGCAATGAAATGTTTTGATATTATTCATAGTGATGTCTGGGGAATTGCACCTGCTATTTCTCATTCTCATTATAAATATTTTGTTACATTCATTGATGATTATAGTCGGTTTACTTGGATTTATTTTTTGCATGCTAAGTCTGATGTTTTCTCAGTTTTTAAGGTTTTCTTATCTTATGTTGAAAATCAATTTTCTACTTCTATTAAGATTCTTAGGTCTGATTCAGGAGGGGAGCACATTTCTAATGAATTCCAAACATTTTTGCAATCCAAAGGCATTATCTCTCAGTGATCTTGTCCTTACACTCCCCAACAAAATGGTGTCTCTGAACGGAAAAACCGACATCTCTTGGATATTGCTCATTCACTTTTGTTAGCATCTTCGGTTCCCACTAGGTTTTGGCCCGAAGCCCTCTCAACCGCTGTGCATGTTATAAACCGTCTACCTTCTTCTCGGTTAGACAACCAGACACCGTTTTTTAGACTTTTTCAAAAGAATCCTCTTTATGATCATCTTCGTCCTTTTGGTTGTGTTTGTTTTGTTCTTCTTCCTCCCACTGAACGTACTAAGTTAACAACTCAATCCTCGGTCTGTGCCTTTCTTGGTTATGCTCTTAATAAAAAAGGCTATCCGTGCTATGATTCTATAGCCAAAAGAATTCGGGTGTCTCGCAATGTCGTGTTTTTTGAAAATCAATATTTCTTTCCTCGGCATGGCGATTCAAATGAATCTGTCTCGTTTTCCTTTTTACCATCATTTTCAGATGCAATACCTCCACCTGTTACTCGTTTTAAGCCGAATTTTGTGTATAAGCGACGGGATGTTCCAGCTGAACCTGCCTCTGGGTCTCTTGCTACGCCGAACCTGCCTACACCTAATCCTGCACCTAATCAACCTCCAGCGTCTCTTGCTCTTCGTCGATCCATACGCCACATCAAGCCACCTGATCGTTATGGCTTTACTCATGCTTCATTATTAACCACTTTGTCTTCCATTTCTATCCCTAACTCATACTCTCAGGCAGTGCAGCATGATTGTTGGATACAGGCCATGCAGGAAGAACTAACTGCTCTTCAAACTAATCATACATGGGACATTGTTCCCTGTCCTTCCTCTGTCAAACCCATTGGCTGCAAATGGGTATACTCGGTGAAATTGAAGCCTGATGGATCCTTGGATCGTTACAAAGCCCGTCTAGTTGCACTTGGAAACAGGCAGGAGTATGGTATCGACTATGAGGAGACTTTTGCTCCAGTGGCCAAAATGACAACTATACGTACAGTTCTTGCAATAGCTGCCTCTAGGTCATGGCCTCTCTATCAGATGGATGTGAAGAATGCATTTCTTCATGGGGATCTTAAAGAAGAAGTCTACATGCGTCTCCCTCATGGAATTCCTTCTTCTTCCAAAACCGATGTTGCTCGGTTAAGACGCTCCTTATATGGCCTTAAACAGGCGCCTCGGGCCTGGTTCGACAAGTTCCGGACCACACTACTTCAGCTTTCTTTTATACAGAGCCCGTATGATCCTTCTATGTTCACACTTCATTCATCCAAAGGATCCACAATTCTCCTTGTATATGTTGATGATATAATTATTACTGGACCTCACAGTGATAAGATTCAACAGATACAGGCCTCTCTGCAAGATAAATTTCATATGAAGGATTTGGGACCTTTGAATTATTTCTTAGGGTTGGAAGTTCATCAATCTAAGAAAGGCTTGTTTCTTCATTAGCACAAATATGCTACTGACCTAGTGGATCTCGCCGATCTCGGTGATTCTAGTCCAGTAGACACCCCGTTGGAAGTAAATGCCAAGCTTCGACAGCAAGACGACGATCTTCTTTCTGATCCGACATTCTATCGGCGTTTGGTTGGTAGTCTTGTCTACTTAACAATTACTCGACCAGATCTCTCTTATGCTGTTAATTTGGTCAGTCAGTTTATGACAGCCCCGCGGCATCATCATTTGGCGGCAGTCAAACGGATTATTCGATATATCCTTGGTACCTCTACCCGTGGATTATTTTTTCCAGTTGGCACACCACTTACACTCACTGCTTATTCTGATGCAGATTGGGCCGGATGTCCAGACACGCGCCGCTCTACCACAGGATGGTGTGTTTACTTGAGGGAAGCATTGATCTCTTGGAAATGTAAAAAGCAAGATAAAGTCTCCAAATCTTCCACGGAATCAGAATATCGGGCCATGACTTCCACTTGTTCTGAGATCCTATGGCTACGTGGGTTGCTCTCCGAGCTCGGATTCTCCCAGCATCAACCTACTCCTCTTCATGCTGACAACACAAGTGCCATTCGGATCACTGAAAATCCCGTGTTTCATGAGCGGACCAAGCATATTGAAGTGGACTGTCACTTCATTCGGGATGAGTATGATCGTAAAGTCATTACTCTTCCTCATATTTCCACTGAGTTCCAGCTTGCTGATATCTTCACCAAGGGTCTTCCACGTCCGCGGCATGAATTCCTAGTTCGCAAATTGTTGCTTGTTGATTCTCCGCATCAATTTGAGGGGGGGGGGGGGGGGGGGGTGTTAAAGTATAAACAGGCCCAGCTCATAGGCCCAACCCACTTGTATGATAATAGGCCCAGCTCACTAGGCCCATCCCTTGAAGAGTAAATCAAAGGATACGGCAATGCATTTTGGAGAACATTTTCTCAATATTCATTCTCTACTACATTTGTGAAAGACTATCATGGAAGATCCCCAGAAATGTTGCTGTATTTTGGGGGCTTAATTCAGTGGACCAATTAAGGCCCAATCCACAAAGTAACCATGTCAACATGGTTGTCCAAGAGTATAGATTAAAATCTTGGGGTCCATATCATCCAAGCATGGACCATGTGGGGCCCACAGGCTGGAATATCCAGAGAGGTCTGAAGTCTGAACAATCCAACCAGCAAGGTCCGTGTATTTATTTTGATTTTCTTTCCTTTTTGAACCTCCTATTAGATATATCTTGTATATTTATATTGGTGGAACTAGTCGTAATTGAGAAAAGGGTGGGATTTGATTGACTTTAAGCATACATGTTGACTGTACCTGGAAGTATGCAGAAACAACTGTGAACAGTGGGCAAGTTTTTATCTTTTTATTTTTTTTATTTGTTTTCCTTTGTTAGTAGGTTGGTTATGAATAGGTGTCTTGTTAAGGAAGGTACATCTGTGAGGATCTTCTAGAAAGTTTCCTTGGTGTTTGAGGGGTTTAATATACAATATGTGGTCAGCAGTGGGAAGATAATTGACAGTTTTATAAATTGAAATAACAGTGGATTTTCCAGCCATGTTTTCTCCGTTGTTTGCTTCTGACTTTATTTCCAATTGATTTGTGGTGTTTATGCTTGCATTTTAAGCATATTGGGTGGGTCATTCCTACTCATTCTCTTGCATTTTTATTCCAAAGAGGGTCGGCAGTCACTGTTTACTACTGTAGCAGCAGTATTGGTCATCTTATATGCTGTCACTGGTTTTTGTTAATACCTGTGACTGCATCAATTTTAAATAAATGATCTACAGGAGGTTTAGGAACAAGAGAAGATGCTTCATTAGCACAATGACATGCCTTCTACCGCAGAATTAGGGTAGGGAAGTAAAGAAAGCATTGACAAGAATGAGGACAAGAAAGGCTAGGAGCCAGATGGGATTCTAATAAAGCCTTGGAAATACTTAGGAGGAATTTGTAGGGTTTGGTTAATTAGGCTCTTCAATATGACATTAAGGAACAAAAAATAAAAAAAAAGGGGAACAAGTGTTGTAGTACATATACACAAAGTACTCATATAGAGTTGCACCGATTATGACGGGATTAAACTTAAGGGTGACACTATTAAACTACAAGATAGAATAATGAAGCAAAGACTTAGACAAAAGGCCAAGATATCTAAAAATCAATTTGGTTGCATACGAGGGAGGTCAACTATGGAAGTTATTTTCTCATTTAGACCATTAGTGGAAAAATCTCGAGAAGAGGAAATGCCTTCATATAGTCTTCATCGATCAAGAGAAAGCCTTTGACAAGGCACCAAGAGAATAGATTTGGTGGGTATTAGATAAAAGAAGTGTCTCAAGAGCTTATATTGACATTATTAAACGAGTGTCAGAACTATCTACTTAGAGACAAATGAGCTTCCAATGACCATAGGTTTGCATCAAGAGTCAGCTTTAAGCTTCTATATTTTCACACTGATTATGGATGAGTTAGCTGCTAATGTTCAAGAGGAGGTGCCCAGGTGTATGTTGTTGTAGACGATATAATATTGCTGGTTGAATCAAGAGATGGTGAGAATGCGAAATTGACAGATGGCGGAAGGCTTTAGAATCAAGGAGTGTTTTACAACAAAGGCCCCTTTATTGTTATAAAACCTCAAAAACACCCCTGTACCTATTTATTTTTACATAAGCATTCCTCGCTTTGTTATCAACTTTAACAAAAGCAGTTCTGTCCCCCATTTTTTACGTCTGACCACTTTACCCTTTACATTTATTGAAAAAGTGAAATGACACACATAACCCCAGATTCTTTCTTTTGTATTAAAATAGACATCTCAAAGTCCCTCAACCATATTTTTTCTTTGAACATGATCACTCCTGACTCCACCCTCTAAAACCACAAATTTCAATCTAAAATCTGAAACAAAATATGCAAAAGACGGGTAAGAAGTAAGATGCATCTGCTGATATTTTTCATTATTTATTTTGCTCATAGGTGGAATGATTTTTGGTGTTTGAATCAATGCACATTAGGGTTTTTTTGTTGCTATAATTCTCTCAAAGCAATGTCAGATGTCAATCTCTCCTCAGATTTTCTTTTGTTATGTAGGGATGAAAAATGCCCCTTTGTAATTTTTATATAAAAGTTTTTTGTGCTTCGGCAAAGTTAGGAACTTATCTTTGATTTTTTCTCTAAACACTGCATTTCACCTTATTATTTAATCATTCATAATATATTATATAGCTAATCTCTTTTTTTAATGCCTATCTGATACACCAAAGAAAAAAGAAAAAGCTAGCTTCTCATGTACTATTTAGTATGAGTTATGAAGGTTTTAGAATAAACAATAAAAATAATTAAAAAGAAGGATGTCTCAATGTAGTAGTAAAAATAAAGTTCATGAGTCCTCACTCCTCTAACTACAGTGAGGCAATTTAAGACCGTGCATTTTGTTTGATCACAGGAAAACTCCAGTGGACCCCACAAAAGCATAAATATGTATTTCATCCTTTTTACTGTCATAGAAAGAAGCTTTTTATGATGGAATTGTTAGTTTCGAAAGGTGTTCAGTAGATGCTCTTTTATGGTGATAATAAGCTTGGCATGCCTAATTAGTATGTTTTAGGTATTTGTCACGGTCCTAAATCTTCATCTTGTCTTTTTTATTTTTATTATATTACACATGGTTGCATTCTAAGCTATTGTTGATTTTCACACTTCAATGCTGGTTTTTAATGGATAAGACTCTGTTTCTTCTTCTTGATTCCCATAAAAGGAGATTTTTTTTTTATGATGACATCACTATTTTGAAAGTTTACTTAGTATACCACTTTTATATTAGCATATGTTCTTTTGTCGTTTTTTTT
Source organism: Litsea cubeba (assembly GCA_012931725.1). Classification (NCBI taxonomy): domain Eukaryota; kingdom Viridiplantae; phylum Streptophyta; class Magnoliopsida; order Laurales; family Lauraceae; genus Litsea; species Litsea cubeba. Next base: position 20,994,414 of record CM022951.1, on the reverse strand, counting down.
TTCTGTGAAAGTCTGCATATGGGAAATAGTTTTTTTTTTTTTTTTAATTTTTTGCTTAGAGGAAAATATTTTTTTTTTATATAAACTCTTGTCATTCATTTTATGCAAAAACCTTCATTTTGTATAATTTCTTGTTATCCATTTTGTGCATATGTAAGGCTGTTGTGCAGACTCTTGTAATACAGAGAAATGTAAAGAAGCAAGTGTGAGAAATAATTACATAAAGGTGATGGACATCTGAGCTGACCCAACCCTCAACAAGGTGTTGTAAAAATGAATCAAAACACACCTATGTGATCCACAATTGGACTGCTCAACTAGAACAGTGCTAGCTAATTATAAATAGTGATATATGCAGAATAATTACATGAAAGAGTACAATGATTAGATAATCAATATTGTTTAATTGAACATCGCATGAATGAGTAGGAAACTATGATCACTAATTCAACCTAATGCCAGAAATATGAATGGTTAGAAAACTATGATAGTCAATCTAGCTCCAATGCAGTCTAATAGTTGCAAACTAGAAACATACAATTGTGGGTCAAAATCACAAATGTCCCTTTTCATCAATGGAGGAGGAGGCGTGACCACAGAGTATAAAATAAATATTAAGCTAATAGGGTTAAAAGTGTAATTTCAGTTTTTCAATAAATACAAAGGGTAGAATGGTAATACAGTAAAAAGAGCAAGAAACAACAAGTTGCTTTCTGCCGCCAGCTGAGGGACGCTTATGTAAAACTATAAAGTGTAGGGGTGTCTTTGAGGTTTTATGAAAATATAGGGGCCTTCTTGTAAAAAACTCTAATAATTTATACACAAGACAAAAAATATGAATTGCAACTTTAGTGGTTATACGCAAAGAACTAAAACTACTTTGAAAATTGAAGCTCAAGAGATACAACAAAGAGATTCATTTCTATACATTGGCTTGATAATAAGGGTGGAGAGATGAAGAGATTGAGGAAGATGTCGAACATAGGATACAAAGTTGGGGACTTGCTTTTAGAGTGTTGTGATTGACAAATACCAACAATAGTGAAGAAAAAATTTGACAAGATAGTTATTAGACCAACAATGACCTATGGAGCAGAATATTGGCCGATCTAAAAGCAACATATGCACAAAATGAGTGTAGCAAAGAAGTGTTGAGATGGATGTGTGAAAAAACTAGGAAAGAATTAGAAATGAGCACTTTCAGGAGCATTAAGGTGTAGCATCAATATGTGATAAATAAAGAGAAATGAGTATGAGATGGTTCGGACATGACCAATGCAAGCCAGCAATGGTATCAGTGAGGAAAAGTTTTTTTATGTAGGTTGATGGTCAACCAAGAAAAAATCGTAGGCCAAAGAGGACATGGATGGAAGTAGTAACAATAGATTTGAATAAGTTCAACTTACCTGAGGATTTGGCTCAAGATAGTAGGGACAGGAGTCACAGGACTTTGATGATGATTTATGATGGATTGAGTTTTCCTTTTGAGGTTTGTTCCTCTCTGTGAATCTCTTGAATATCTTTTACGTACTTCAGCACTTTGTAATGTTTCTAAGTAAACGGTATTAGGATTTGCATCAAGGGTAGCATCTCTTTGACTAGTCTCTAGCTTTTTGTAGCTTTATAAGTTGCAGGTTAGAGCCAAAGTTGTTTTGTGGTGGCATGCTGCATTAGGACATGTTCCTATTTTTGTTCTTCATGCTCTTAGTCTAAATTTATTTGTTTATCAGCTCTAGCGGTAACTTCATTTTTTTTTAAATGGTAATTTGTATTGAAAAAAGCTTTACAGTATACAAGAACTATACTGAGAAGCAACTGGGAAAGATCCCCAAAAAAACAGCCAACACCCGAAAGGAAGGGGAGCTTTACAAGGAGGCCAAGGGCCTCAAAGCAAAAAAGAGAAGAAAATAACAAGATCAAACAACTATAACTTCCCTCCAGTTAAACATAATAGCATTGATGGCTAAGCCCCAATAGTTTGGAACAAAGGAGACCCAAGAGGGAACACAACTTCATTTTGAGGATTAAGTCTTCTTGGGACGAAGTGGACCCTTCAAAGCATCTCCTGTTTCTCTCTTTCCAAATTGTCCAGATGCAAGCCAAAAAAGATAGGCGCCACATGGTCTTCCCTTTGGAGGTATTAATCGGACTTATCCACTCTTGGAACAACTCAGGTAAGGATTCCGGGAGAACCCAACAGCAATGGAAATCCTTAAGAATCGAAGACCATAGAGCTTTAGTCATCTTGCAGTAAATAAGAAGATGGTCGACCGTTTCCTCGTCAGCTAAGCAAAGGGGGCAAGCATTGACCACAATCATGTTCCGGCGGCGAAGATTATCCATAGTTAGAATTTTCTTCCGAATAGCTAGCCATGCAAAAGCTATGGCTCTTGGTGGGGCCTTGTTCTTCCAGAGGGAATGCCAATATCCAGGAGGGGCAGTGTCAACTGATAAGGTGGAGAAGAGGGAGGAAACCGAGAAAATGCCATCACGAGAAGGGGCCCAAAGCCTACTGTCTTGCCCTTCACCGGATATGTTTGTACCATTAAGCACTTCGAATAGGCTAAACAAATGAGCTTCTTCTACCTAATTTAGATTCCTTCTAAAGATCGGCCACCACTGACTGCTGCTAGGATTATTATGAAGGTAATCCTTGTTAACACAAGTAACTCAAAGCCCACAAAGCCCAGGCCCATTCATTGTAACATATCCACACATTACGTGGGATTAGTTAGGATATACTCAAATCAAACTTATTACAATCTATCTTTTATGGAAAATAAGCTGTACATTTTGTATCAAAATCCAGTGAGACAAGATGCATCAAAATCCATCCAGTGAGACAAGATGCATCAAAATCCATCCATAATTCAAGATTTTGTACGGCTGTGATCAAAATTATCTTTGAAAAGTGGAAAATCACAAGTGGGGTCAGATGTCCTACCTCTGATCTCTGAAAAATATTGAAAAAATCTCCAAAATTACCAGAAGAGGAAGTCGACCATTGCTGTAAGAATTTTGGAACACGTCATGATGATCGCAGGTGGGCCACTGCTGATCGTAGTGGGACTTACTGCTGGGATAATTTGGAATTTCTGCTGGGGTAATTTGCAATCAGGACTTCTCTTTTTCTTATCTGGAATTACTTGATCAGAATCAACTGCTGCTATAGTTATTTTGAGTTATAATCATGGACTCCCACAAAAGTGAAAATTACTTGATAAAATTCAATGGGACAAATTACTCATCATGGGCATTCCAATTTCACATATACCTTAAGGGCAAAGAGTTATGGGGCCATGTTGACGGGACTGATCCTATTCCTTTAGAGGATGTAAAGGCAGTAGCTAAATGGGAAACAAAGGATGCCCAAATCATGACTTGGCTTCTGGGGTCGGTGGATCCACAATACATTCTGAATCTCCGGCCCTATAAAACAGCAAAGGGAATGTGGGACTATCTCCGACAGGTGTATCAACAGGATAACTCCGCTCGACGTTTCCATTTAGAACATGAGCTATCTCAGTTTAATCAAGGGACACTGTCCATTCAAGAATATTATTCTCATTTTATTCGCTTATGGACAGACTATACTGAGATAATTTACTCAAGTCTCCCTGATGCCTCGATTGCGGTGGTTCAGCGCATTCATTCCACTAGTCAACGAGATCAATTCTTGATGAAACTGAGGTCTGAATTTGAACAAGTTCGTTCAAATCTGATGAGCAGGGTGCCTCCTCCATCTATTGATTCGTGCTTAGGAGAGCTTCTTCGAGAGGAACAACGTCTTACAACCCAAGCTGCTCTTCAACAAGCCATATCTCCAGGACCACTGACTGCTGCCTATCTTGCTCGTCCCAAACAGCAAAACAGGGACATGACCAAAGTACAGTGTTATTCTTGTCAGAAGTATGGCCATGTCGCCACTCAATGCGATCAGAAATTCTGTTCTTACTGCAAACGCAAAGGCCATGTTCTTCCGGAATGTAGGCGCCGTACTCAGTTTTCCTCACAGAAGGCTAATTTAGCAACCCTGGATGCGTCCTCTTCTGCATTTAGTCCTGCTGCCACTACAGTCATGCCTGCACCGCCTCCTTCATCATTAGCTCTTACTCCTGAAATGGTTCAACAGATGATAGTAAATGCCTTTTCTGCTCTTGGTCTCTCAGGTAAACCCAAACAATCAAACTCTACTTGGTATATGGATTCGGGGGCTTCTAATCATATGACTCACTCTTCTGATACTTTATCTCAAGTAAAGCCGTATGATGGAAATCTCCGAATCAATACCGCAGATGGTGGCAGTATACCCATTACTGCCGTCGGCGAGATCTCCCATCCCTTACCTTTGAGTCATGTCTTTCTTGCTCCTCAGTTATCTACAAATTTATTATCTGTTGGACAACTAGTTGATAACCATTGTTCTGTCTCGTTTTCGCGTTCTGGTTGTGTGATACAGGATCAAGCATCGGGGGAGGTGATAGCGAAGGGACCTAAGTGTGGCCGTCTTTTTCCGCTACAACTTTCTACACAAGATAGGAATTTGGTTGCATCTGCTTTGTTTTCTGCTCCTAGTTTACACAAGAGCCGATTATGGCACAATAGATTAGGCCATCCTAATTCTCGTACTTTGTTGTCTTTATTTCAATCTGGCTTGCTTCATGATAATAAAATATCTCTTAAAGATGCTTCTTTTGATTGTTCTAGTTGTAAAATGAGCAAGAGTAAGACTCTTCCTTTTCCTCTCAGTACCTCATTATCATTGAAATGTTTTGATCTTGTTCATAGTGATGTATGGGGTATAGCACCTGTCATCTCCCATTCTCATTTTAAGTATTTTGTTACATTTATTGATGATTACAGTCGCTTTACATGGATTTATTTCTTACATTCAAAATCTGAGGTGTTTGTTACTTTTAAAATTTTCTTAGCTTATGTGGAAAATCACTTCTCCACATCCATTAAAACACTTCGCACCGATTCCGGTGGTGAATATGTTTCTCATGAGTTTCAGAATTTTTTGCAACACAAAGGGATCATTTCTCAAAAATCATGTCCTTATACACCACAACAAAATGGTGTGTCTGAGAGAAAAAACCGACACCTTTTGGACATTGTTCGGTCACTTCTCTTAGAATCCTCTGTTCCACCAAAATTTTGGCCTGAAGCTTTGTCTACAGCAGTTCATGTTATTAATAGACTACCATCCCCTCGTATAGCGAATGAAACACCTTATTTTCGTTTATTTCACAAGCATCCTACTTATTCTCATCTCCATACTTTTGGGTGCGTATGTTTTGTTCTTCTTCCCTCAGTTGAACGAACAAAACTCTCTGCTCAATCGTCTAAGTGTGCTTTTCTAGGCTATGCGATTGACCAAAAGGGATTTTTATGTTATGATCCTAAGGTGAAACGTATCAGGACCTCTCGTAATGTTGTGTTTTTTGAAAATCAGTATTTTTTCCAACATCATTTCGATCATGATAATCCTACTGTGTTTTCTCTTGTTCCTGCCTTTTGTGATAACCCTGGTCCTTCTTCGGATTCTATTAAGCCTTTACTTGTGTATGAAAGACGTCGGCGGGGAAATACGATTGCACCTGAGCCTCCTGATTTGTCAGCTTCCTCGGCACTTGACCCAGCTCCTGCTCCAAACATCTCCCAGTCAGTTCCTGTTCGTCGCTCCTCTAGGACTTCCCGCCCCCCTGATCGGTTTGGTTTTACCCATACATCCTTACTTGCTACTTTGTCTTCTGTTCACATTCCTAATCATTTTTCTCAAGCAGTGCAACATGAGTGTTGGCGGCAGGCCATGCAGGAAGAACTTGATGCACTCAAAGTGAATCACACATGGGATGTGGTTCCCTGTCCTCCGTCCATCAAACCCATTGGCTGTAAATGGGTTTACTCTATCAAGCTACATTCTGATGGTACTTTGGCACGTTATAAGGCTCGGTTAGTGGCACTTGGCAACCGTCAGGAGTATGGTATTGACTATGATGAGACATTTGCTCCGGTGGCCAAGATGACAACGGTGCGTACTATTCTTGCTGTTGCAGCATCACGCTCATGGCCTCTTTATCAGATGGATGTGAAGAATGCCTTTCTTCACGGAGATCTTAAAGAAGAAGTCTACATGCGTCTTCCTCAAGGATATGATACTACTTCTAAACACGAGGTGGCACGGCTTTGTCGCTCGTTATATGGACTCAAACAAGCACCCAGAGCTTGGTTTGAGAAATTTCGGTCTACTATGTTGCATCTTGGATTTGCTCAAAGTCCTTATGATCCTTCACTGTTCCTGAATAACACTGCTCAAGCTACCACCATCCTTCTAGTATATGTGGATGATATCATCATCACAGGCACTCACAGTAACATGATCCATAGTCTTCAATCCTCACTTCAAACTGCATTCCATATGAAAGACCTGGGTCCTTTAACATATTTCTTGGGTCTTGAGGTACAACAGTCTAGGAAGGGACTGTTTTTACATCAGCATAAGTATGCTACTGATCTTATTGATCTTGCTGGCCAAAAGGATTCTACCCCTGTGGACACTCCATTAGAAGTCAATGTGAAACTCCGGAAAGATGATGGGGACCTCCTCTCCGACCCCACCTTCTACAGACGGTTAGTCGGGAGTCTAGTCTACTTGACCATCACTCGGCCCGACATCTCATATGCTGTGAATGTTGTTAGTCAATTCATGCAAGCACCGCGGCATCACCATCTGGTTGCTGTTAAACGGATTATTCGGTACATTCTCGGTTCTCCGACACGAGGCTTGGTTTTTCCAGTTGGTACACCAGTCACCCTAACTGCTTATTCTGATGCCGACTGGGCCGGATGCCCGGATACTCGCCGATCTACTACAGGCTGGTGTATGTATTTGGGTGAATCGCTCATTTCTTGGAAATGCAAAAAGCAAGAACGGGTCTCCAGATCTTCCACAGAATCCGAATATCGTGCCATGTCCTCTGCTTGTTCCGAGATCCTTTGGCTTCGAGGCTTACTTACAGATCTTGGGTTTCCCCAGACCTCAGCTACCCCACTTCATGCGGACAATACTAGTTCCATTCGTATCACTGAGAATCCAATCTTCCATGAACGGACAAAACATATTGAGGTGGATTGTCATTTTATTCGAGATGAATATGATCGCAAGGTCATTAGTCTTCCCCATGTTTCGAGTGAACTCCAACTTGCGGATATCTTCACAAAAGGACTGCCTCGACCACGCCATGAGTTCTTGATTCGCAAATTGCTGTTGTTTGACCATCATCAATTTGAGGGGGGGTGTTAACACAAGTAACTCAAAGCCCACAAAGCCCAGGCCCATTCATTGTAACATATCCACACATTACGTGGGATTAGTTAGGATATACTCAAATCAAATGTACAGCTTATTTTCCATAAAAGATAGATTGTAATAAGTTTGATTTGCCTTGATTAAGGCTAAATATGATTATAAAAGAGAGAAAGGATCGTCCATGAGAGGGATCCAAAGTTTTCCACAATTATCATATTCTTCCATCTTCGTGTCAATCCTTAACCTTAGCATTGCAATTTCTTGTGCATCTGTAAAGATCAGGGAACTGGAGCGCTAGAGTAGATTTCCCAAGCCAAACATCATGCCAAAAGGAGATTGTCTCCCCATTGCCAACAAGGAAACGAATGGAATGATCGAAGGTAACTTTAGTGGAGCAGATCCCTTTCCATAAGGTAGAGCATCCTTGGGAGGGAGGGGAGATGTCCCATCCATTTCTCCTTACTCTGTATTTGGCTATCAAGATGCTTCTCCACAAGCCATCTGAATCTTCCCCTAGTCTCCAAAGCCATTTTCCCAGCAAAGCTTTATTCATGTTCCTTAAAAGGTCTTAAACCTAGGCCGCTGGAATCTTTGGGGGAGCAGACCGTTTTCCAATTGACCAAGTGAATTTTCTTTGAATCCTCGCGGCCGTGCCAAAGGAAGTCGCATTGAAGCTTCTCGATATGATTAATGACAGCAGTGGGGCATTTGAGGATGGACATGTGATAGATTGGGAGGTTGGCAAGGGCAGATTGGATCAAAGTGATCCTACCACCCAAGGATAGGTACCTTGCTTTCCAAGACGACAACATTTTTCTCAATTCTTTCGAGGACAGGATTCCAAGCAGAGATTGGCACCCTTCCTAGGCATAGAGGAAGGCCAAGATAAGTGGATGGGAAAGAGTCTACTTTGCACCCCAAAATGCCGACCAAGTGATGAAGTGAGGAGGCATCGACAGAAACCCCTAGAATTGCACTCTTAGGTAGGTTAATGTTGAGACCAGAGACAACTTCAAAACATTTGAGAATGGCGATCATACTTTTGACTTGGTTATCTATGGCATCACAGAAGGGCAGGGTACCGTCTGCATATTGAAGGTGGGAAACTGAAGGAGCATTTGGAGAAGGCTTAAAGCCTCTGATCAGATTGCATTCTTCTGCTTTTGAGAGCATTCAATTGTGAGCTTCCCCAACGATGGCAAAAAGGAACGGAAATAGAGGGTCCACTTGACGCAAGCCCCTTTCAGCCCCTAAAGAATCCTTTCAGAGAGCCATTAATAATTATAGAGTAGGTTGCAGATGAGACGCATTCTTTGATCCAATCTCTCCATATGTCCAAAACCCATCTTACACATACTTTAAATTAAGAACTCCCAGTCCACTATATCAAAAGCTTTTTAAAGATCAAGTTTACAGACAATGCCCGGATTCCTCTTTGTTCCTAGAGTGAATGCATTCATTGGCTACTAGGACCCCATCTAAAATCTGCCTTCCATGGACAAAAGCACCTTGAGAGGGGGAAATGATGGATGGCAGAATCTTTTGAAGCCTGGTTGCTAGCACTTTGGCTAAGATTTTGTAAATTCTGCCCAGAAAGCTGATGAGTCTGAGGTCTTTTATACAATCAGCCCCAGACTTTTTTGGGATAAGAGCGATGAAAGAAGCGCCTACGGATCTTGACAGTCTGCCTCTTGAGTGAAATTCTTTCATGAAAGCCATTATATCAGCTCTAATAAGATCCCAATGGTTTTGAAAAAAGGAGATTGGACAGCCATCTGGACCTGGGGCTTTGTCATTGGCAAGGTTAAAAACTGCGTATCTAACTTCTTCCTCTTGGAAGTCACCTTCCAGCCAAATAGCAGCCTCCCTAGTAATGGTGGAAAATTGTAGGTTATCAACAGAAGGTTTAACCATTTTGTTTTTGCTGTAAATGTTTTGGAAGTAGTCAATTATGTGGCTGGTGATCTCTTCTCGGTCCTCTAATCTGTTGCCATTGACTGTCAAAAAATTGATTATGTTGCCCCTCTGTCTAACTGTAGCCATGCTGTGGAAGAACTTAATGTTTCTGTCCCCTTCTTTGAGCCACCTACACCTCGATCTCTGTTTCCATTTGATTTCTTCTTCTTGGACTCTGCGTTGAAAGAGATCTTTAAGTTGAAATCGCTTGGCGATATCCGTATCAAACAAAATCTGATTTTCTTCCTTAATGTCAAAATCTTGCATTTCTTCAAGGAGAGTTGCCTTATAAGATTCCACAGGTCTATGGTTAATCTTGATCCAATCTTTGATGCTAAGTTTCAATCTTTTCAACTTCGAAGATAACAACGTCGCAGTTCCACTAGATCTTAATTGATTCTCTAAAATGCTTGTCCTCCAGCCACATAAGTTCAAAGCGGAAGGGAGAGGGTCCTCGCTTCACGTTTTTGGAGTCAAGAAGGATGGGGTAGTGGTCGGAAGTGGGCTTGAGGAGAGCAATTTGGCAAACTTCTAGGTATAGATCAATCCAATCACTGATGACCAAAAATCTGCCAAGATGTGATAGTGAAAGTGGAATTTGATGGTTGGACCAAGTGAAGTTGGCCCCTCCTAGGTGGAGATCAGTTAGAGAGTGGGTATTAATCCAAACAGAGAAGGCTGCCATGTGTTGTAATGTTGCCACCTCTAGATCTTTCAGAAGGGAATTTGGTAATGTTCCAGTCACCACCTATACACCAAGGACCCGCCCATTTACTATGAATGGAGTCAAGCTCGTTCCAAAAGCTACTTTGGAGACGGCGGTCTGTAGGGCCATAGACGGAAGAGATGATCCAAACCGAGCCGTTGTCCTTGTCCTCAAGCACTGCCTTCACTAAAAAAACACCTTTAAAATTATCTTTTATGTTGTAGAGTCTGCTATTCCAACAAAGGAGAAAACCCCCAAAAGATCCTTCAGCGTCCAAAGAGATCCAGCTACAATTTTCCTTCATTAGCCACTTGGGTCAGCCCAAACCCTCGGCCCCAACCTCCAATGTGAAAGTATCAATTAAAAACAATAGGAGAATTTCCTTCTAGTCGTTCACAGTAAGATTAGACCATTTTATATTATTCATTCCGATGTTTGGAGTCCATATAGGTAAGCCACATTTTGGTTAAAGTATTTTATTAAACTTTTGAATAACTTCTCTCGGATGACTAGTTCCATTTAATAAAGAATAGAGATTTCACTGCAACTTTCTAAGTACATAAAAAAAATCATTTTTGTGCTCGAAAGTCATCCTTCTGATAATGATAATATTTTTTGGGTGCGCAGGGAAGCACTTTGTAAAGAGGAATTCAAGAATCACTAAACAAGCTAAGCATGGTCAATGCCTATGCTCCGCTTTATTTTTTTCAAAGTTCTGAAGGGATTCTGCACTTGTGTGACTTAATAGAAAAGAAGGGTTTGTCACATAACACTCAATTTTACTGTTCCTTTTGGAGAACTTTCTCTCCTCTCTTCCCTCTACTTCTCCCATCTCTGCTAAATAAAATTTTTTTTTAGAACTTGTTACAAGAATAAATCAATACTATTACCTCAACAGATGGCAAAGCTGGCAAACATTGCTCAAAGCACGAAGCAAATCATCAAATTTCCCCTAATTTTACTAGCTATTATGGAAAAGGAGAACATGTAAAATTACCCGTGTTAATTCTCGAGTAAATAGTTCAGACACTTCAAGAGACATATCAGCAGGAATCACTTGAGGATCGTCCCACTAACAAATGGAGAATGAGGTTTTAGTTTAATATAATGGCCAATTTCAGTCAAGATATGGAAAAAAAAAAAAAAGATGTGGAAAAAATTATCTTAAATAATGGATGCGATACCTTATATTTTATCAGCTCGCCTTCTGGACTATCTGGTCGATCCATCATTCCGACTCGCTTTACCAAGGAGGTCAGACCTAACCTTGAGTTTCTAGGGCTGATCACCATCTCTCTAGCAATCTGCATTCAAAACTCAAGTAAGTGGAAGAAATAAATGAAAGAACATCAATGCATGACTAATAGCATATATTCCCTGTTTTGATAGGAATATTGGCCTCATCTCATTGGTACTGATCCACTCTGATAGGAAGCATAGATATAAACTTTAAGAAACTCAACAGTCGATGATCTCATTAATTTAAAAAACTAAAGAGGCCATCTAATATACAATGTTTCTAGATTCATATGGAAAAGAAAAAGCACTGCTAGTGAACCAAGTGGACAACCACATACAAATGAAACTACTCTAGAATGTCAGAATCCCGTTCCGCTATCAAAGCATGAAGCTATAGCAGAATGCTTATCTCTCTGTGTGTGTTATCTGAGGGCCTCTGCATTTATACTATTATCATTGAAGCCTTCTCCCATCTATTATTTGTTTTGTCCTTTTTCCTGATCGCATGCAAATTTTCACTTCCAATTGGATCATGGTATCAAACAGTTTAAGTTGTTTCTTCCTTTTCTTTTTAAGTTGCGTCTGCATGAGCGAAGAAGTTTGCATTGGATAAAACTGTTCAATAAAACAGATAAGCATTAATTAAGCATGGCTAAAAAAATTCAACACCTATATAATGTGACGGTGTAATGCATGGACCCCTGTTTATCTGACCACCCAAAGAGCTGTGAAGAGACACAATAAACCCATTGGGCCGACCCAGAATCTAGAAAGGCCCATGACTTGTAGCATTACCCATGTACAGTTGTACATAGGAACAATTCTCCAGGCCACATCAGCCTAATATCTTGTGTTAGTTGTAACAATTCTATCCCAAATACAGTTGTTGTGCACTCGTGAGAACTCACACAGACAGCAAATATTCACACTTCATTTCTCTATTGTCTAGTTCTTCTACTAACATGGTATCAGAGATCTGGTTCTCTGATCAATCAATTTTGTAATCTGTATTTCCTTATTCTAGTGATCTGGTTCAGTCCATTTGTCTTGTCAACTCAGATCTGCACAATCTGAGTTCTGCTGCGACGCTTCCAACCAGTGTTATGAAATTCGGTTTGGACGCCATTTCAGTTTGCCCTCTAAATGACATGTTTCGGCCAATTCGGAGATTTCGGTGAAATATTTAGGGAAAAAAATATTATATATATATATTAAAATGAAAAAAATAATATATGATACATTTAATTTATTGTACTAAATGAATGCAATATGTCGATTTATATTTGATGGGCTATTTCATTTTAGAGTGAAATTTGGCTTGCTTACTCATAATAAAATGTTTTCATTGGAATAAAATCTGATTAGGGCAATAGGGCCCATATAGTTATTTAGATTTTAATAGATGGGCGGCTCCACAGAGCCCGCTAATTTCTCTAAGCCAAAAGGCCAAAAAAGGTCATTTCACTTTTAATTTGAAGTTAAAAAAATATGTTTAGCCCCTTCAGTTTTCATTTTCTCTATTTTAAAGGCAACCTAAATACTGGGACGAATAATTGGACGAATCGGAAGAAATCATAAAATTCGGACCGAATCGGACGAATTGGAATGAATTCTGGGACGAATAATTACAGGGTCCTATTCGTTTCGGTAGAGCGAACGAACTGAAATTATTTAGAAATTTCGGCCAAAACGAACTGAATTTCGTAACGCTGCTTCCAACCCTTCTTTTGCGTTTGTTCTTCTGTCTCTGATTCAAGTAAACCTCTGTCAGGATTGCCTTCTAACTTTTCTGCAAATCCCTGGCATCGGACGATTGAAATCAAGAGGGATTTGAACAGTCAGTCACAGGTGGGACATCTGTCCTGATATCTAAACTGTACAGTCTGTACAACTGTGATTATCATCACTCCTAGAGGTCATCTACACTTCCAGAACTTACCAGTGGTTGCACAGTGGTTGTTCGAAAGCTTGTTTTTAGAATCCGACAGTCATCTCTCAAGTTTCAGCCGAACGTTAGTGGGGCACATTGGCTCGATCGATTCTGCTAAAGAACCTTATCCCCAGGATCGCCTGGATTTTGTTAAGGTTATTGGGAATTTTTTGGAAAGCTCATTAGAGGCATTTATCCCCTTCCTCTTCTGATTAATTTTCTGACAACTGGTCTCATCTGGACCATTTGGAAGAGCTACTTCTACAAGTTATTTAACGAAAACAGTAGTAGTGACATACAATTGGGGCAGCTTACCATTTCTAGAGAAGAAGCGAATCATATGTTCTATAGGAGAATCAGTAGGGAAGAAGTTAAAGAAGTATTGAAAAGAATGAAGAATGGGAAAGCGGTTCGGCCAGATGGTATCCCTATTGAGGTCTGGAGGTGCTTGGGGGAGGATGGTATTAGTTGGTTGACAAAGCTTTTTAATGTAGTGCTAAAGAGCAAGAAGATGCCTAATGCATGGAGGAAAAGTATTCTTATACCCATATACAAGAACAAAGGAGATATTCAGAACTGTGCGAACTACCGCGGGATTAAATTAATGAGCCATACGATGAAATTATGGGAGAGAGTTATTGAGAGAAGACTAAGAAGAACAACAAATATTTCAGAGAATCAATTTGGTTTCATGCCTGGGAGATCAACCATGGAGGCTATCTTTCTCCTGAGGAGGTTAATGGAACAGTATAGAGAAGGTAAGAGAGATTTACATATGGTGTTCATTGACTTGGAGAAGGCCTATGACCGGGTTCCTAGAGAGATTCTTTGGAAAGTTCTGGAAAAGAAAAGAGTTTGTGTCGCTTATATTGAGGCGATAAAGGATATGTATGATAGAGTCGTGACATCTATAAGGACGACTGGCGGCGAAACTAAGGAGTTTCCTATCACGATTGGTCTACACCAAGGCTCAGCGTTAAGCCCGTACTTGTTTGCCCTAGTTATGGATGAGATTACAAGACATATCCAAGATGAGGTGCCGTGGTGTATGCTATTTGCAGATGACATTGTTTTAGTGGATGAGACGAGAGGAGTGAATGCTAAACTTGAATTGTGGCGGAAAACATTAGAGACAAAAGGGTTTAGGCTAAGTCGATGCAAAACGGAATATATGGAATGCAAGTTTAGTCAAAGTAGGACACCTGGTAACATAGAAGTAAGTTTGGGCACACAAAAGATAGTAGAGAAAGAAAACTTTAGGTACCTTGGATCTATGGTGCAACAGGATGGAGGGATTGATACTGATGTAAGTCACAGGATTCAAGCAGGGTGGACCAAATGGAGGAGTGCTTCGGGGGTCTTGTGTGATCGGAAAGTCCCCCTCAAGGTTAAAGGAAAGTATTATAAGGTGGCGGTACGGCCAGCGTTGTTATATGGATCAGAGTGTTGGGTAGTAAAGCGTAATCAAGTCAAGAAGATGGAAGTTGCGGAGATGAGAATGCTAAGATGGATGTGCGGGATCACAAGGAGAGATAGGATTAGGAATGAGGAGATTAGGGGCATAGTAGGAATAGCACCGATTGGAGATAAAATGAGAGAAAATCGACTGAGATGGTTCGGCCATGTTAGAAGGCGTCCAACAGAGGCACCTGTTAAAAGGTGTGAAAGCATAGAGTTTGCCAAGAGTAGGTTAGGGAGAGGGAGACCCAAGAGAAGTTGGAAAGAAACTATTAAACATGATCTTGCCTATATGGATCTAACGGAGGACATGGCCCTAAACAGATTTGATTGGCGTCGTCAAATCCATATAGCCGACCCCACCTAGTGGGAAAAGGCTTGGTTTGGTTTGGTTTGGTTTGGTCTCATCTGGACCATATATTTTTCAAATCCGGACACATCGACTCTTAATATCTACAGTTCACTTCCTAATTTTGGTATCTATCTACTGGTGAGCCTTGATTCTCAAATCAGACCTTTTTAGAGGTGATTTGCACAGTCCACCACTGACTGAGTGGGTTGCCCAACCCAATTGTTCTTCAGAACCTTTTTTTTTATTCTTTTAAATATATGTAATATCCTGAGTCACCTGGGCCCAGGATTAGAATTAATAGTATGGCCCAGGTGTGCCCTTTAGATGTTTATTTATTTTAATATATTAGAAGAGTTACACGTGAATTGGAATTAGGAAAGAGTTCTAATCAACTCAAACTGGCTGTTATGTACGTGTAACTGTGAGTAGGACTAAATGTCCAAGTTGAGTGGGACTCAACATGTAGCTTGAGAAGAACTATGACTCTAGGGTATATATATTGACCATCGACCATTCTTTTGGCCATCGACCATTCTTTTGGCATTCAATCCTCTTCTAATTCTTGAGAGAAAAATCTGAGAGATAGAGCTTTGTGGTTGGAATCCAGGGGAAGAAGAAGGCAATCGGTGAGCAACCGATGTCCTACTCGCGTCCGCACATCGCGAACGCAATGATCACATACCGGAGGTGAGTGAATCTTCCTCGAAGACCCTAGTAAAAGAGCATGAATTAAGTTTGGAGAAGGTTATGGATAGTGAAATTACAAGACTGCAAATTCTGTTTGTAGTATTGTCGTTATACTCAGGCCTAAAGGATGTTAAGGTGTGATAAAAATCTCGACATGCTGGTGGCTAGTTTCTTGTGGGCAAAGATTACTTCTGTAGGTTAATCTCAATTCTGGGTTCAAACAAGAACCAGGGCAGAAGCAGGATTCTGAGCTTGCTGCCCATCTCAGACAATTCTGCCGAAATTGGTTGTGGGACCCCATGGTCCACTAGATAGTGAATCTGGTCCCGGGATCTTATGAGGGGGCCATGGGCGACCTTAGGTGTAATGGACCCACACTGAGTGGACCTTGTGTGGCCCACCAGATCTTCGGCAATGAAGCCTGAGGCGTGAACCATAGGGAAAAAGGCGGTTTGGTCGATGATACTAGTGGGACCCACTGCATGATCTGATCTGAGATCAGGACCCCACATCCTGTCGGGGACCCTTAGTCGACTTTCTGAATGGTGGACTCATAGGAAGTAGGCCCCATATGTTTCTTTATCTAACAGTCACAAAATTCCTATGCGTGAATGACTGTATTAAATCATTAGAGACTGTTTAGGTCTGTGGGCCCAAGGGACCGACCTGATGGCACATCAGATCCAATGGGATCAAAGCCTACCCCTGGGCGACCTTGGATAGTAGGTCTGATCTTGGACTAGCCAAGTGGGACCCACTAGATTTTACATCAAGGTGTTCAGGCGTGAAACACTTGTGTTTTCTAGGTTCTCTGTATGTAAGTGTGGCCTGGGTGGAATCTATAAATGAGGATAGCCTGGACTTTATATGTGATTGAAATCTAACCTTTCTACTTAGATTAATCAAGGCCTTATGTAATTTATGATTAATTATGTGGACTGTTGTATTGGAATTTTTGAATGACGCTGTGTAATATTCTGTTTATGATGAAGAATGGGTCACCCCTACACCTATTAATACCAGTGATGACTGGAAGTGGGGCAGCAACCAGTAAATAGTGTAGGGGGCTGGGTCCACACTACTGACGTGTAAATTATTAATAATACTGAATTCTGTTTGTTATGTAATTATGAGATATTGTGCACTGGATACCAGATTTGGGATGTTGGACTTGGTGTCCGGATGATTGATGGAATTTGGCCATGGTGGTTTTAGATTTGCTAGTCCTTGGTGGACGTGGATGATGAGGCAAGGTCATGGTGGCCGGTAGACAAGTATATGTTTAGCCTTGGTGGCGTGGTAAGGTGCATGGGGGACGGATATGTAATTGGATGAACTTTTAATTGTATTTGACCTGTTAATTTAGACTTGTATGTTATGAGATATTATGTTGTGTAGGAAAATTCATTCACGATGTTGTGTTGCCCCCTTCAGGTAATCACGTTGCGGGTGGGCCAGAGCAGAATGACGTTCAGCATGTAGATTTCGGCATGTGTGGCTGAAGGGAGAGAACAGGAAAAGTTCAAATAGTTGATAGAGGGATTAGCCCTTGTTTACGAAATTTGATTCAATGTTTTAGGTCATCTTTGAATTGAGTTAGAATATGGAATTTTGATTATTCTGAGATTATTGATATTGTTTGACTTTTATAATTTAATTAGAATTATATTTTGAACTAAATGCCTGATTCCTTGTGGAAGTTATTTGATGAATTTGTGGTGACTGGTGACTATAGCTAAATAATCACGATCCGGAATCTGACAGGGCCCCATAATTTGGGTCGTGACAATTTCTTTGTACCATCTGGTCCTCACATCTTAGTGGATCATCCACAAGCCTTAAAGTCAGTTTAGATGGAACTAATTATGCCTATTGATCCCATCTGATGCAAAACCATCTCAAGGGTCTCAAATTGTATATAACTGGGCAGGCGAAAGCTCCAGCTAAAGATGATACTAAATATGAGGAATATGAATCAAATATTGGTAAAATTAATTCACAGATAACTAATAGTGCAGATCGAACCAATGGTGAAAAATTATCTAAATTTACAGCAATCGAACCATTGGGAAACAATTACCTAAATTTAAGCAGACAAAGGATGCCTAGGACTACCTCCCCAGCTGTACATGCAAGGCAACTCAAATAAGCGGTATCATTTGGAATGAGAGTAAAAATACTGAACAAGGAACATACAACACTCATGATTTATATATCCAGATGACAGAACTGTGGGATCAACTAGCCGTCATGGAACCTCAATTCGTCTGCACAGCTAATGCAATCACATTTGAAATGTAAATACAAGAAACTAGACTCTATGGCCCTTTGACCAGAATTTGAGCATGTTCGAGGAATGCTCCTACACAGGCCACCCCTGCCATCAGTTGACTCTGCCCCATCTGAAATCCTGGCAGCCGAACAAACACAACATTCCTTAACAAAAGAAAAAAGATAAATGATCCTCAGCTAGTCTTCATCCGTAATGCAGATACTGCGCCCAGTATTGCTGCAACATGGAAAGGGCAGGGACCACCTGGAGTATGCAATTACAGAAAAAAGCCTCTACATTGGAAATGAGACTATCCTTCTCAGCCCAAGACTCAAGGTCCCCAGTGCAGTGATCATACTCATCAGAACAATCCTCATGGTCCCCCCATTCTACAATTTTGCTACACTCACTACAGATACATCTATCACCCAAATTCCTACAGATCTCAATGCTCACATTAAACAGGTTGTTGATGACCAAATGCAGCAAATGTTCCTCATATCCTAGATGAGTGGTCCCCCAGCCTGCTACGACCTCTGCCATGATTGCTGCCAACACCTCAGGTATAAGCTCCCTGACCTATCTTTGTTAACTGGTTGCCATAAGCCCATTAGCCCCATAATCATTCAAATGGCAGATGGCACTGCGTTAGAGGCCTCATCTCGTCTGTTATGCATTTTTCCAGTGCTCCTTGTCCCCACC
Source organism: Litsea cubeba (assembly GCA_012931725.1). Classification (NCBI taxonomy): domain Eukaryota; kingdom Viridiplantae; phylum Streptophyta; class Magnoliopsida; order Laurales; family Lauraceae; genus Litsea; species Litsea cubeba. The sequence goes on along the minus strand of CM022951.1, from coordinate 20,975,800 downwards.
TTTCCATCATTGTACTACATTGTCCTGTCCAGGATCCACTCTCCCAGAAGTAGATTGGGACCGGCCGGCGGCTGTAGATCAGGCAGGTTGTACTATTGGAAACTGTTGTACCTACCCAGCTTTGCTAAGTTGGATGTGCCCACTTTTCATGCCTCTCCTTAGGGCATCTTTCTTTTCAGCGTTTAAGACATTTGATTAGTACTGGCAATTGGGTAATATAGTAGTAATTTCTCGCATCGCATTGGCTGTGAGATATCCAAACATAGTGCATTACCATTAAATATTAGTCACTTTTTGGCTACAGGCCCATTTGATTTAGTTCACTTTGACATATGGGGCCCTGCCTCTCATCCCACCAAACGTGGGTTATCCTACAATGTCTTATTTATAGATGAGTGCCGCATGACCATCCCACTCTCTCTTTGTGCGCACGACCCTTTCCACTCTTGGCTACTTCTTCTTGGCCACTGTTTCCACCCATTAGGCATTTTCTCTCTCCCATCTCATACTCACTTTTCTTCTCCCTTTGCACCAAGACCTTGGGCAAGATCAAGGAGACTAGAAAAAAAAAAAAAAAAAACAGAAGATTAGGGATTGGAGGCTTTGATGCATAGAGCTATCCAAAATGGGGAGAAACCAATGCGAACTTAGGCAAGTGTACAAATCTGATCTAGCATTTTCATACATGTTTTCCCTTCAGGGGTTGTCTTATTGGAGTGAAAATGATATGTAAATGAGGTGGTGTGTAATAGTTACACATTGGTTATGTTTGGTTCCACTAATTTACGCATCACATGTGTAAATTTGGTGTGAAAAGGTGTCAAAATGATGTGGTTTTTGAGCCTAAAATTTTCACACCTGGATAGATATGAAAAAGAACCACAGGAGATGTGATAACTGGCAAAAAAGGTGCTGCTACAGTGATTCCTCTTCATCAACACCCCAGCCCTTTTTTTCAATTTTTTTAACTAATGTGGGCCCTTTAATCAAGATCTGAACCATTTAGACTCTTTAAAAGGCCTAACATGGCCAGGGGTCAAGTTTCAACTATTGAATCATCACAGATTTTGAGATATTTGCAAAAAAGTCCAAACTTTTACAATGCAATTCTAGATTTCTGTAGGGCCCAGATCGTCAATCCTCTTTAGAAGGCCAAAAAATGGCTAGGGGGTGAAATTTCAGATCTTAACTCTTTATGGATCTCAAAAACTCTTTAAAATTGTACGACAATTGGATTGAACAAACGCAAATCACATGTTATGGACCCTAAAATCATGATAAAAAGATTTCTACTTGGAATACAAAAGATGCAAAAATAAAAACATGGATTCTTGGGGCTGTGGAACCTCATCTGGTTCTGAACCTCAAACCCTATATGACCTCCAAGGAGATGTGGGGTTACTTGCTGACAGTTTATCATCAAGATAATTCTGCACGACAATTTCAACTTGAGTGTGAAATTGCAGAATACAGTAAAGGCACCTTGTCCATTCAGGACTACTATTCTGGTTTCCGCAATTTGTGGAGTGAATACGATGGGATTAAATATGCTTTTGTTCTGAACAATGTTCTTAAAACTATACAAGACCTTCAAGCTTCAAGTCACAGGGACCAGTTTTTGATGAAATTGCGTCCTGAATATGAGACTATAACATCGTCTATGCTGAGCCAGAGCCCATTACCATCTTTGGATGTTTGTTTGAATGAGCTTCTGCGAGAAGAACAACGTATTCGCACAAAAGCCCATCGGGAACAACAGCACACTGCGACTTATCCTGTTGCATACTCTGCTAAAGGGAACACTCAGTCTCTTCAGGTCTCACAGTCTTCTCCAACTCCTCTGACTCAGGACATGAGCAAAGTCCAATGCTATTCTTGCAAAAAATATGGACACCTTGCAACACAATGCAACCGGAAATTTTGTAATTACTGCAAGAAGAAGGGACACATCATTACTGAATGTCACCGCCGTCCACAAACCCGGACTCCCAATGCCTATGCTGCAACAATGGACTATTCTACTGCTGATGCTACGTCCACATCTGTGCCTTCACAGCCTGGTTCTTCTTCCCCTGCTCTCACTCCCGAATTAGCTCAACAAATGATTGTCAATGCATTTTCTGCACTTGGCATCACAGGTACATCTAAAATACCTCCTTCCATTTGGTATCTTGATTCCGGAGCATCAAATCACCTGACTCATTCCAGTGCACAACTCTCTAGCTTGACAAAATATACTGGCAATACTCATGTTCAAACAGCCAATGGTGGACATCTTCCTATCACTGCCATTGGAGATATTTCCAGTATCTTGCCCTTAAAGAATGTTTATCACCGTCCCAATTTAATATCAAACCTTCTTTCAGTTGGACAACTCGTTGAAAACAACTGTAATGTTTCCTTTTCTTCCTCTGGTTGTGTTGTGCAGGACCAGATGTCAGGGAGGGAGATCGCGAGGGGGCCTAAACATGGACGCTTATTTTCTCTTGATCTATTTGCTCCAATTAGGAAAAATTCAGCAAATGATTTTTGTTTTTCTGCTCAAAATAATTGTCAATTATGGCATAGTAGGCTTGGACATCCTAATTTTAAAACCATGTCTCACATGGTTAATTCTGGATTGTTAAACTCAATAGGCTTTTCTAAGTTTGTTTCTTTTAATTGTGCTAACATGTAAGATGGGAAAAAGTAAGACTCTTCCTTTTTCTGTCTCTACTTCCAATAGCATTCAGTGTTTTGATTTAGTACATAGTGATGTTTGGGGTATTGCTCCTCATTTGTCTCATGCTCATTATAAATATTTTGTGACATTTATTGATGATTATAGTAGATTTACATTGGTCTATATTTTGCATTCTAAAGCTGATGTCTTTAATACTTTCAAGATGTTTTTAGCATATGTTGAGAATCAGTTTTCCACTTGCATTAAAATTTTACGTTCTGATTCGGGAGGTGAATACATGTCTACAGAGTTTCAAACTTTTTTACAACAAAAAGGAATAATTTCTCAAAAATCTTGTCCTTATAACCCTCAGCAAAATGGGGTCGCTGAAAGTCGCTCTACCACAGGATGGTGCATGTATCTGGGAGATAGCTTGATTTTGTGGAAATGTAAGAAACAAGATAAGGTCTCCAAATCTTACACCGAAGCTGAGTATCGTGCCATGTCTGCGGCTTGTTCAAAAATTCTCTGGCTTCGCGGGTTGCTTTCCGATCTCGGATTTCCTACTGCTAGTGCCACACCACTATATGCAGATAATACTAGTGCAATTCGTATTACTGCCAATCCAGTTTTCCACGAACGCACTATACAAATAGAGATTGATTGCCATATTATACGCGACAAATACAAGCGTGATGTGATTAGCCTTCCTCACATCCCTTCAGATCTTCAAAATGCCGATATCCTCACAAAGGGACTTCCGCGCCTCGCCATCAGTTCTTAGTTAGCAAATTGATGCTTGTAGATTCCCCAGCATCAATTTGAGGGGGGTGTCAGTCTGTCAGATACAAGATGGCTCAGGCCCACTTGGGCCCAATATGGTGATATCCAATCTCGTTGGATTTGGTCAAATCTTTGCACAAGTTTTCTTCCTTCTTTAAATAGATTGTAATTAGATTAGATGATTTGTCTCTTTCATTAATAGTTGATTGTAATTAGATTAGATTAGCTGATTTGTAGAGCTAATTTGTAGCCTTTGATAAGGCATCTGTATTCTATTTAATGGGAGAGAATCTCCAATGTAAAGACACAAAAAATTTGATAATTCAAATTCTCTTTTGAATGCCACGATTGTTATGGGGATGCTGTGGTCTGGGCTTGACGGAAGGATGGGGTTGGGTTGTGGCAGCGGGTTGTGTTCTGACGGAAGGGAAGGAGATGAACGATGGGTAGGGGTAAAACCTCCAATTGATCGTGATGATCATTCGGCTTTGATACCAATTGATGCAGGCCCTAGGGTTAGGGCTTGCGTAGATGCCGAAGCACGTGTCAAAAGACACCTCAAATTATCTCCGCAGAGATTTCTAACACGAGGAACAACCTCTCCAAGGGAAAATCCCAATTTTATTCAACTTCAAATCTGAGATTATCATCTCTGCAATGTAATATAAATAGGCAAAGTAAACTTAGAGCCTAAGAAAACCTAATCTAATAATAGAAACTATCCTAATCAAACTAGGAAACCAAATAAATAATAATGCTAATCCTAATTACAATAAAATTAGGAAGCTACTTAAAAAATAAATATTCTAAAACTATGTTGGGTGGGACCGGTGGAATTATGGTAGTCCGTTCTGCATCAACTGCCATCAATGCTCGGTCATTTAATTGAGCAACATCATCCCCCTTATCATCTCCACTGAAGTAAGGTTCAGAATCTGAGCTTCGATCTCCCCAAAGAGCACCATTTTCCTTGGAATTAAAGTTCACATCATCATCTTGATTAGTTTGATCACCGGAGAATTGTGAGAATTTCTCATATTGCTGACCCCCCTGTTCTGATGAACAAGATTGTGTTTGAAAGATCATTCCCATCTCAGCATGGGTATTTTTGGAATTGTTTAACACATCAGGGGTATTTAGGTCCTTGCGCAATTTTCCAAAAATACCTTTAAGTGAAGGGCAACTCGAGAACTTTCGTTATCCTCCTTGTGTGAGACGACTTTCCAGAGCCTTCTCCGAAGCTTTAGAGCATGTTTGGTAACAGGCGAGGAATCCATAGATTTGATGATTCTTCACTACCACTGGAACAAGGATTCCTCGTTAGGGATTTCTATAGTTGAGGGTCTCGCATTGATATTGGTGTACATCAATGCATATAACTGAGAAAAATAAGGTTTAGTGTGCAAATCCACTTAAAGTGAGGATTTTCAAATCCTAACACATGAAGATTTTCATTTGTCCAAATCCTCAAGAATTTACAATTGCCAAACATGGATTTACCACAACTTAATGGAAACCAAAAATCTATTTCCTAAAGATCTGGTTGTCAAACGTGACCTTAGGGATTGTATTTGATGCTGCAATGACATCGTCCTCTTTCCTTTTGGTTTTCTCCAATGGTTGTGTGATCATCTGTCGAGCGAAATCATCTCCCTTATTTTGGGTATGAAATTTCAAATCAGAGTTGAAATCTCCTAAAAATCTGCCTGAACTTCTCCGATCAAACTCCGCATCGGAGGCATCTGAATGTTCTGACATACCAATCTCCCGATGACAAGAATACGGCGATTGATTCTTCCCTAGACTCCTAACCTCGTCTTCCTCTTGAACAGAGATGGAGAATCTAACCCCTTCAACATCCAGAGATAAAAAAGCAAGCATGCGTCGTGTAGGATCGCGCAGGATGAGTAAACCAACCCTATTGATCCTCTGTTTTTTTTTTTTTTTTTTTGCTTTTTCTTTTATCTCCATTACTACCCTAAAGCAATCACCTAGGCATTTGAACACCGACACATCCCATGCATGGAGAGGGATGCCCACCAGTCGAACCCAAGAAGGAGTTAGCTCTGGTCCAATGACCTCTGTCCACCTATCCAGTCTTCTAAGAGGACCTTCATTCAGAATAGTGCCCAGTTGGACTGCTTGTGAAAAATCCTCCTGCTTCAAAGGTCGAACCCAAAAACAAAGAGAATTGAGTCTTTTAACCTTTGCTTGAATACCTTTAGCTGAGAAGAGCCATTTCTGAATATCTCCTTTAGTCACATTCATTTTACGTACTGTTGCGACAAAAGAATGAAGAACTTTCAAAGACAAAGCCATAGAATCTGCAATCTTAACAACCTTGTGGTCGCCTTCTTCTTGAATCCAAACCATGTCTTTACTATGATTTACCTTTCTCACCGCATTGGCATAGGAACCCGATCCTCCCCTCTCAATAGACATAGTATTGAAGTTTACTTTCCTTTCAATGGTTGGTGCAGAACTTCTGTCAAAAATCTTTTTGCTTCTATCAAGAACTTTCGCCTTCTGAACCACTATCTGTCTTCCACCAATCAACCTTCCATGCAAAATATGAATAGCCTTATTAGCATCCCATTCCGTCTTGAAGCGCACAAAGCCGAATCCTTTGCTCCTCCCATAAAATTTATCTTTTGGCAAGAAAACATAAAAAATTGGACCTGCCTCCCGGAAAACATCAAAGAGATCTTTACTCTTCACCCCTGGAGAGAGATTAGAAAAAAACAAAGACCAACAATTCCTTATCCACCCTAAATTGGGCATCTGGAAATCTTGTTACGATCATGAGATCAAAGAACATCCATCATCGATTTGGAATGGAAAAATGAATTACCAGGCCTCTCTCTCTCTCTCCAGCTTTCATTCATTTCATCACTGCCATGGTTGCTACTCTTGTCGAAATTGATGTAATCTCCTCGGTCAAAGCAATTGGCAGAAACTTTGCAGCAGGAATGGCGAGACTAGGGCAGAAAGGAGAGATGGACGAGAGTTTGCAGAAATCTCTCCCTTTCCATGGCTGCACTGCACATGCTTTTATCTTTTGTATTTTAAACTGTTGATAATACTGGAAATTCTATTGCCAAAAAGGTATCGGCCTATATTTTAAACTACGGTTCTACTTCATCATTTCCTTCTAATTGATGATTTTACATCATACAATTTGGGTTGAATCCGACATTCTGCGGTTCACCCTACTAAGTCATGTTTTTTTCTTGCCTGTCATCGTACCTTTGTTGATGGCCTTGTAACCTATGGTTTTGCATTTTCATTCCTTAAAAATTTACAGTAGATTCTATTCATTAGACATGTATAAGCTATGATATTTGCTGCCCCATTGATTTTATTTTTGAAATCTGTATTTTTCTTAGACTTGAAATGGGGACATTAAATTCAGTTTAAATAAAACTACTTGGATCTGCTTTGGAATGAATAGTTTTATCACTTGTAACCTTTCCCCGAACATTTTGCTTATCCATATTATACACTTCGTTGACACCTTTATAATTAAATAGATCAGCACCACTAGGCTTGCAATTTGTCATATGAGGGGACGCTCTCTGTGGCTTAATTATGTACATTTTGTTATTAACTCCTAGTTGCAAGTCTTGGGTGATGATGATCACTACAATCTAATATTAAAAGTAAATTTATGGCCATCCTAATTAGGGATTAATTGATATACCATTTTTTTTGTTACTGACGGGACACTACTAGTCGGGGGCTCCTATCTAGTAGGGCTATAATATAAGACTAGTCTTAGCTCACGTGGCAGCCATTTCGTATTATTTACCGTGAAATTTTCATTTTACCAGTTTACAGAATTTACCTTGTACAATTTATGCATATTACTGTAGTCTAGGATTTACCTTGTACAATTTACCTTGCCTACATGGATCTAACGGAGGACATGGCCCTAAACAGATTTGATTGGCGTCGTCAAATCCATATAGCCGACCCCACCTAGTGGGAAAAGGCTTGGTTTGGTTTGGTTTGGTTACTGTAGTCTAGGATTTCATTAAATCTGACTTATCGTCATTCAAATCGTACACATGTGTTAGGTAATACGTTTAATTTCTATTTTGCTAAATGCTTTAACTTACTCCTTTCTTTTTGGGTATTTTCCATATTCTGGAGTAGGACCTAGTCGGAATGAGTTAGCATCGGAGGGAGCTGCAGGGAAATCAAGAGTGGAACTCCGTTAATATAGGATCGGTGTAGACTGTCTTATTTTCTTTAATTTACTTTGTGTTATTGCATTTTAGATTTGCTAATTTAGTTGATAAGGTATGGGTAATAAGGCCTTTTTTGGCCAAGTTATTTCTTATTAGTTCAATTGTGGTTTGAACATTTGATTAGTAACTAGATTTGAAAATAAATAGAAGTTTCTTAGAATTTCCTTTTGCTTTGACAATTGTGAAATTGAATGTAAATGAAATGCTCGTCTACATTTGATTTTTTGTGTTTGAAAATTGGATCTCATACTGGGGACTTAAATTTATAACTCATGTTCTGAGAGTCGGATTCTAGGAATTCTGGGTCTCAGCAACTGAGACGTGTACATCGTATTGGCAATTGGCATGGACCAATACTCGATTTGTATCGGTTGATATGAATCGTATAGGCTGATACTAAAAACCATGCTCAGAAAATAAACCCAAGTAATTAGGACAATGCCGTGATGATTGGTAAGAAAAAAAAAAAAAACAACTCGGAAAATATGAAGCATGCACAAAAGCAGTAAACGCACTAGCCTTTCAGTATAAATTGGAACAAGCTATTTTGAAACAAGTCAAATATATAAGTATAGCAAAGCAACTCACATACTTGCCCCTTTCTCTCTTGAAAGTAAGTGTGTATGTGTGTGTAGATAAGTAGATACTTCATCTACCTTTCTCAGCCGATTATGAACTTAAAACTTAAAAGCAACTTCTTGCAGGCTTGTCACATGTAAAATATAGTAATCTGAAGATCATGACTTACTTTAGTGATTTTTTCTAGATCATCCCTTCCTCCATCAGTGATATCATCTCCAAAAACAATACATTCAGCACAGCGTCCTCCATGAGCCACTACCATTTGCATTTTCATGTAGCCAAATGTCGTATATCCTTGATCTACCATATCTTCTCTGGGATAAAAAACAGATACTGCAGTTTCCTGGTCTTGTTGGAGAGAATACATTAGAATGCATACAAAACAACAGAATATCCCCAACATAAGATTAAAAAACTGGCATCACATCACTATGATCACACAGACTATTTGAACTAGGGTTGCAAACGGGTATCCGATTCTCCGATTACCCGGAAGTTCCAACCCGCAAAAAACTGGGTGTGGAACCTATTTTAGGGTTAGATTCATAAATGGGTCTAGGTCCGAAACCCACTTTAGGTTCTGATTGATAAACGGTCCGGTTCTTGGCCCATATAGGTTCCGACCCATGGACCCAGGACCCGACATATGAGTCTTTGATATTGCAAACTATACCTCAAAATTAACTTTTTTTTTTTTGGACATTTTTATGTATAATATTGGAGGAAGTATGCTTGATGCACTGTTATAAGTTGAATGATAGGCTTATTTTAAGAAAAAAATTAAGAAATGAAGAGAAATTAGAACCAAATTTGGAACTCGATTCCAGTCCTATAGGTGGACCCGGTTCCAGAACCGGATCCGGGTTTTCCTATCTGAACCGGGTTTGAAACCAACAAAATAGGTTCCGAGTAAAAACCGGAACCGTTATTTAGAAACGGGTTTGGGTCCAGTATGGTTCTGACCCTAATTTGAACATAGATAGAGGGATAAGAGGAATTATGTGAATTGTGAAGCATGGACAATGGAAACAGCATTGTTTTTTCTTCAACTGAACCAGTATAGATACCTACCAACATTTTAACTTGAGCTATTTAACTGGTGTTCCATAGTAAGGGATGATTTGTTCCTTGATACGCTACCTATTGGGCAATTCTAGCTATTATTCTTATTTTTTTTGAAATGGCAATTCTAGCTATTATATTTGTGTCTAAAAAAAAAAACCATCATTTAACAAGGGTGTAATAAGATGGTCAAGATCAACCATATAGGGGTGCGGGTGGATATGAGATTATAAAAAAGCCCCCGGACTACCATACTGTCAAGATAATTGCCGTTGAGATAATCACAGCCCAAACAGTGTGATGTTGTAACTAAAAGATAAGTACATCCTAATTAGGAGATAATCACAGCCTAAACAGATTGGATGTGATTAAAGTAGATTACTTTCCATAAATCTCTATCTTACCGTATCCAAGTTGTACAAAATAAATACCAACGGACACATCGATGAAGGATTGCAAGTTTTCCACTTCTCTAAATATCAGCTTATCATAGCATCTAAATAGAAAGAAAACATTAAAAATTCATCACTTTCAGCAACCCAGCAGGTTGACTCATGGTTGCTCAGGCTTGATTTCGTTGGAGTTTTGTGATAGTTTACAATATGGTTTCTGATTGCTTTGGTTTTTTAAAATAAGGGAAAACTAGCTCTATTGAAGATAACAAATCACTCTTTTAAGAATTTTCTACAGTACTATGGCCTCATTTGATAAATCAGAAATTCTACACATCTAATTTGATGGGAAAAATTATTTTTCTTCTGGAAGTTCAATTTTGTCTAGGTGAAAATTACAGAAAGGGAGGAATGAAACCAGAAACAAGTGATGAAATTTGGTCGATTCTTGATCTGCTCGCACGGCCCTTTTTATAATCCTCTTATCTTCTCTAATTGTATCGTATCCTACATAGCAGGTATGGTACAACAATGCAACAGATCCTTCTTGGATCATGGGTCTCTTAGGGCACGTTTGGTAAATAGAAAGGAATCCTTTACTTAGACGATTCTTTCATTCTCTTGCATCCAACATATCCACAAATAGGATTTCCAAGGAGAGTTCCAGGTTTGGTAAAGAGAGGATTCCTACCATCTATGGGATGTGTAATCCAACAGTTAGAGTTTTTTTACAATTTTCTCAAAATCCATGAAAAATCAAGGGCTGAGCATTCACCCCATAGGCATCTTTGCTCTCCGGAGAATCTAAACGATTCAGATCTTGCAAATGGGGCCCACAGGAATAAAAAATTGATATTTTAAGATCTGGACTTATTTGCAAATATCTCAAAACCCATGATGGATCAACTGTTGAAAATTGACACGATAGCCGTTTTGGACCTTCTAATCATATGATTAACGGTCCTGATCTTGATTGTGGGACTCAAAAGGTAGGTTTCCAAAGAAAATAAGTTGACCCATGTGTTACCTGTTTTGAACAGTAGCAGCGCTTTCTCTGTATCAATGACTTGAAAATACCTTCAATGGATGGTTTTTTTTTTTTTTTTTCAATTCTCTCATGATCCATGATGAATCAAGCTGTCAAATTTGACTCAATACATGTTATAGACCTTTTAAACAGACTGAACGGTTCTGATTTTGCAACCAGGGCCCACAGAAGTCCAAAAATTGTGATCCAATGGTCTAGACCTTTTTGCAAATATCTCAAAATATACGAGGAATCAACAGTTGATATTTGACCTCCTATCTGGTTTGAACATTTTAAACATGATTAAAGGTTCAGATCTTAATTGAGGGACCCAAAAAGTGGGTTTCAATAGATAAACCGGTACCCTAAACACACTAGCTTTAGAAGCACTGTGCTCCTTTCTTCAAGCGCAGGGATTTGCAGAATCAGATGGGGGAGGGTCGAATGTTGGAAATATTCAGAAACAGTGGAAGTGAATTTTCCACTGCAAATCAAACATGGATTTTTTTGCACTTAGGCCCACTGTCCATTTGGCTTAGGTTGAGGCCCATTTAGCTCAGATCTACGGATTTTGCTCCACACAACCCCCCACCCCCCAAGACAGACACACACAAAACCACCACCACCACCACAAAAGCTGGCGATGTGTTTTTCAAAAACATCAAGATTGTGAAGTAGTTGCATGAAATGCAGAGTTCAGTGTGCTTTGGTAAAGAAATCAGCCAGATGATTGTTGGAAGAAACGAGTGAAGGATGATGGTTTGAAGAACACGTAGGCGAACAAAGTGACAGTCAATCTTACGCATTCACAGATTCAAACGGAACGAGTCGAAAGCTTCCAACTGCCTAAATGCTGCTGCGACAGCAGATTGTGACTACAGGTTTGAAGAAACAAGAAATGGGAAGTGGTCAATGCACACCAACAGAGTAATCTCACTCAAAACACCATTAACAAAAGAGAGGTAATGGAAAGAAAGGACTGCAGTAAGTAATAGTGGCAGAAAGCTCGATGCTTTTATTCAAACATAAATGCTTTATCTTCACTGCTTTGCACAAGCCGACTGTAACAACCACATAAACCCCAAAATCCCTTCTTACAAGCAATCCCAATACAACCCATATCTCCTAAAATAATACTATTACACCTCAAGTTGCTTAAATAAATTAGAAAGAAAGGAATTAATGGAATTGCCCACTCTCAACCATCTCATTACCATAGTAAACCCTTGCAAATAGAAACTTTGGAATTTTCTTGGAGGAAAACCTCAATTATCACCCTCCTAATCAAATATCACTAGTTTTCCTTGAAAGTAATATGGCAATCATTTGAAAGAAATGACACAGAAATCTGAGTTTCCAAAAGAAAATAGTTGTTCAGACTCATCGGCACGTTATTGCATATGGGGCCCACATGGCCCACTCTTTTGGCCCTACTATCTGAAGCTACATCCTTGGGCGAACCTAATGGTCATGGACCAAAGTGGATTTGAGTACATTTTGGGCCCAGTAATAGTGGCCAAAGGTTAAGCAGCCCCCGTTTCTGTTTGTTTTCACGTATAGAGTTCACCATTTTGCAAAATATACACTGGTGTGTTGAATTCATAAACAGTCACTATATGAGTAAAATATTGGCATTCATGAGCTGTTTTGGGCTCCTTATTTCAGGTGGGACCTCTACTCAGGGGTTTGGAGTTTCGACCCCATGTGTTCGATCAAATGCCTCCGTGAAGATCATCGCCTGTTTAATTGCACGATCCTCGATTATTTTTGGGCCATCCACATCACAATCTCAACGTGTTTAGTGCACTCATGGAAAGTGAGCTCTAGCACGATATTCAGCTTCAGAGGAGGAAGCATATTCTTTCTTGCTTTTCCAGGAGATAAATATCCTATGGTGGAGCGATGATCATTAATGATCAGATCAAGGAGCATATTATGAAAATTACAGTAGAAAGGGATAACTGAAATGAAAAACAAGTGATGAAATTAGGTTTGCTCCTGATTTACAGGAACGACGTTTTATCCCAACATCATACTTAAAACCAAGGTAATTAATGACAATCGAAATAGAATGGAAATAAGATGTTCCATTAGAAGCTGAACCGGACTAGAAATTGGAAAAAATGACACTATCTCGTTTAGAATCAATGTGTGAGATAATTTCGTCATACTTCTGTGTTTTAGTAATGATTTGGCATAATAGAAATTATGAGCTTCTAAGATTTGGGAAAAACCATAGCATTTGAAAGTTGCTATTTTGGCTAAACTGCTAAAAATCGAATTTTGTTTCTTTTTGAATTTTAAGGTCTGAGTATCTTTATTGGATTCAAATGGGGGGTATGTCCTTATTTACATTAAATATCTTAATCAAATGGAAAGGAATTGTAGATCCCTAGTTTGCTGGGATGAGGTTGGAGAAATAAAGCTACCTGGGATAGACTTAGTCCAAGAGAGTAGAGAGAAAAGTAGGCTCATTCCGACTTAAGGTCGCTCAAAGTAGACAGAAGAATCACGCAGATAATGGGAGGAATCTTGAATTTCAGTTTGGGGATCATGTATTCTTAAAGTCTCCTTCAAAGGGCATCATGAGATTTTGTAGAAAGGGAAAGTTAAGTCCGCAATTTATTGGACCTTTTAATATTTTGGACAAGATCGGAGAGGTGGCATACGGCGTATCAGAAAACATGTCTCTCGCCTACCAACCAATATTTTATCTAAAGGTCGAATTCCTACCAACATCTTATCCGCACTTTTAAAGTGTGATTCTCTAAAACCAGTAGTTCAATTGTGATTTGTGACTCATTCAAATCTCTGGGTTCACATTCAGAAAACGATATCCTGCTATTTCAGAATTGGTCTGCGTCATCTCTACCTTTTTTGAAAAAATAAAATAAAAGGAAGTAAAATAAAGATCTAGCTTTTGTCATCTCTCATTTTTTAACAAAGACTTGTCTGAATAGTTGTTACTCCAGTACAAAGATTTGTACCTTGCCACCAGGAAGCAGCTGAGAAAATGCATGCCAATCAAATCGAGGAAATAAGTGGGCTAGTAATATATGACCAGCCTCATGCACAGCAAGCAATCTTTTCTTCTCAAGGGATACCTGTTATACATGGATAGAACACAAGATCAACAAAATATCGTAGAACGTCTGCTGCAACAAAATACCCTACAATGACACCCTGTATGTGCATAATACATACACTCGCTTCACACTTCTGTTGCTCTTCCTCTGTAAGCAATACGCCCATGCCTTCAAGCAACTGTTTATCTAGCACATCAATGATGTCCTCTTGGGTGATCATAGCATGACCTTTCCTCACCTGAAATCAGCAAAAACTTGTTTGTACTTCTACCTTAAAATATAACAGAAATGAGCCGTCCCTATCAAACTCTCAAGTGAATCAGACCTATCATCATGGAATATCTGAGACTAGTATGTCACAATCTGCATCCTTATGAATAAATATAATAAGTAAACAGAAAAATTATTTTATGCTTTGGGAATTCAATCACAAATTTACTGCTCAATGTGAGTTCTCGTGTGAATAAATTCTTAAAACTTGAAGCATGTTCATGTTTTTTTTTTTTTTTGAATGGTGAAACATTTTCATGAATTACAAAGCAGTGTATCAGAGACAAGCTCATGTAAAAGTATAGCAATTCAAAAACTACGGGACATAAGTGAACTGAAGGAAACATATTTATCTTTCCATTGTCACAAACAAATTGGATCTTGAACCTAAAGCAGCCCAAAGCATAGTTGACCACCCATTTAGAGATTTCAATGATCCCAGCTAGGGCAAGCTTCACTTTGCTCACCTTGTTCAAATTGTCAAGAGCAAACTTGGCTCAAGCTCTTATCTAGCTTTACAGCTTGAGATCAAACTCGGCTCAGAAGCATTTAATCAAGCTCGAGCTGATTTGGCACAACAGATAAAATAGAAGCCAAGCATGGGTTGGCTCGAGCTAGACAAATTTCAAAAATGAAAGAATCGAACTTAAACTTGAGCCCTGAGCTATGATATTGATGCAAGGGCTTTGTGTGTGCGTGTGAGTATTGTGACTAGAAAAAAGAATGTGATTTTCTAGTTGACAATATACATATATGGTCAACAAGGGCGCAGTTGAGGATAAGTTTTTCTATGTGGGTTGATGGCCCACCAAGAAGAGGAAGGCCGAAGAGGACATGGATGTAAGTAAGGATAGATCAGAAGAAGTACAATATATGCGAGGATTTGGGTCAATGGAGAAATAGAATTCATGTAGCCTACCACAACATAATTGGGAAAAGGCTTTGATAATGATGATGATATGAAGAAATCTGAGCGCCTTGCTCAAGCTCAAATCATTTTAGAATTGTCGCTATAGTAGGATCAGCTTAAGCTTAGCCAAGCCAGGGTGAGCCAGAAAAGCTCATGAGCTAGCTCAACCCATAAACAACTTTACAGCCATCTCCAAACTTCCAGACACATTAGCATAGACAAGCATCAGGTGTATTGCAAGACGGAGACTAATTGAGCGAGAGAATAGGGAGAACTTATCAGACTGGCCCTCCTTAACGCATACATTTTTTTTAGCAGCCAAATAATAAATCCCAATGTTCACTCGGGCAAAAATTTTCTAGAAAATTTACCCTATTTTTAGAGTTCAAGAATATGCTAGCAATGAATGGTTGAATTATTAGATATTTGGTTATCAAGTGATAGAGATTCTTGTGTGGATGACATTATCTAAAAGAAATCCCGCTGCGAAATGTCATTTTAACCAATCTCTACATGGATTGACTTTAGTTCGCGCCTCGAATTTGGGATGCGGGCAATCCGGGTTTTGGGGTGTGGCGAGAAATTAAATGAAGCAGGATGATTAAAGGAGACAAGAAAAGACATGGCATATGATGCACCGATCTGTGGCTTACCAAAGAAAAGATGTGGCGCATGACAGTCACTAATTCGATAGTGTTTGGCTACCTTTAAAGAGGAATTAGCATGTATTGTAAATCTACATTGTTGGATATGACTCAATAGTTCTTTTCTTCTTTTTACCGTTCACAAGTCTTACACATGTCAGACCAAAGAGAGATGAAGACAGATGATAGTTTGTGAATTCAATGATCCCTTTGAGGGTCACGATCTTTCATTATATAGAGATAAAGTTTACAAGAATGTTTACAGTGATTGAGAGAATCAACTAAATTAAAGTAATCATAATCTAATCATAATCTAATTAACATCTAATCAAATCTCCTAATAAGGCATAAAATCAACTAAATTAAAGTAATCATATTCTAATCATAATCTAATTAACATCTAATCAAATCTCCTAATAAGGCATAAAATCAATTACATATCTGTACAAGAGATACTTGTTTTGACCCACAAGTTGGGCTCAATTTGTCATGGGCTGAGACCCACTGAACTAGGCCCATTGGCCTAGTTGACACCCCCCCTCAAATTGATGCGGGTGAATCCACGAGCATCAATTTGCCAACTAGGAATTGGTGTCGTGGCCGAGGAAGTCCCTTGGTAAATATATCTGCAATTTGAAGTCCGGTAGGAACATGAGGAAGAGCAATTGCGTCACGCACAAATTCATCACGTATGTAATGACAAGCCACCTCAATATGCTTTGTGTGTTCATGAAAGACAGGATTTTCAGTAATCCGTATGGCACTGGTATTGTCCGCATAGAGAGGTGTAGGGCCAGATTGTGGAAATCCAAGCTCAGAAAGAAGACCCCGAAGCCAGACAATTTCAGATGTGGCAACCGACATGGCACGATATTCTGCTTCTGTGGATGATACATATCATCGACGTATACCAAGAGGACAGTAATCCCTTTTAAGGAGGGATGAAGGAACATAGACGGATCAGAGGCACTTTGAGAGAACTGTAGAAGAAGGAGAGCATCTCTAAATTTCTCAAACCAAGCACGCGGAGCTTGCTTTAGACCATATAAAGATCGTCTTAAGCGTGCGCAATCTCCTGCCGAAACACCCGTAATGCCTTGGGGAAGTCGCATATAGACTTCTTCCTTGAGATCACCATGAAGAAATGCATTCTTGACGTCAAATTGGTAAAGAGGCCATGAGTGGGAAGCAGCAATGGCAAGAACAGTACGGATTGTTGTCATTTTTGCAACTGGAGCAAATGTTTCTTCATAGTCAATGCCATATTCCTGTTGGTTGCCCAGTGCGACTAACCGTGCTTTATATCGATCCAACGAGCCATCAGACTTAAGTTTGACTGAAAAAACCCATTTGCAGCCAATAGGTTTTGCAGATGAGGGACATGGAACAATATCCCAGGTATGATTCTCCTGTAATGCATCTAATTCTTCGTGCATAGCTTTTTGCCAACAGTCATGCTTCACCGCCTGTGAGTAAGAAGAAGGAATAGCAATAGAGGAAAGAGTAGCATGCAAGGAGGTGTGAGTGAACCCATATTTTTCTGGAGGCTTAGAGAGACGGGTAGAGCGTCGAAGCTGAAGTGGAGATGGAGCATCATGTGATGAAACGTGGTCAAGATCAGGTGCCGGTGAGGGATCCGGAGGGGGAGGCAGTAGTGGAACATCCTTATAACGACGCCGTTCATAGACAAGGAGTGGAGAAGAGATTGGGTCAGAAAAATCTGGTAGATGAGAAAATGATGGTAAATCCGAGGAATGGTTAGGAAAAAAACTTTGATTTTCAAAAAATGTGACATTTCGAGAGATGCGAAGACGGTTGACCACAGGATCATAACAGAGATACCCCTTTTGGTGAGATGCGTAGCCAAGGAATGCACATTTGGCAGACTGAACAGTTAATTTAGTACGTTCAGTCGAAGGAAGATGAACAAAACATACACAGCCAAAAATGCGCAGGTGGGTATAAGAAGGATCTTTACGAAAGAGACGAAAGTATGGTGTTTGATTTGTGAGGCGATAGGATGGTAAGCGATTGATCAGGTGAACTGCAGGGGCTAACGCTTCGGGCCAAAATCTTGCGGGAACTGATGATTCTAGGAGAAGAGAACGAACAGTATCGAGGAGATGTCTGTTTTTGCGTTCTGCAACTCCGTTCTGTTGAGGAGTGTAAGGGCACGATCGCTGTGATAAAATCCCGTGTTTTTGCAAATAAGTTTGAAATTGATGGGACATATATTCCCCTCCGGAATCAGATCGGAGAATTTTAATGCGAGTAGAAAACTGATTTTCAACATACGCCATAAATTTTTGGAAAATATCAAAGACTTCAGATTTAGAGTGTAAGAAATAAACCCATGTGAATCTACTATGATCATCAATAAATGTGACAAAATATTTGAAATGTGTATGAGAAATTACAGGTGTAATCCCCCAGACGTCACTATGAATAATGTCAAAGCAATTTGAAGCCATAGTAGATTTGGAAGAAAATGGAAGGACTTTGTTTTTTCCAAGTTTGCAAACAGAACACTCATCAGAAATGTGACTAAAAGATGTTTTATTTTCATTAATACTACCAGTGTTCAACATCAAAGATAACAATTTTGAATGAGGATGGCCTAATCTATTGTGCCAGAGCCTCCAAACATCTTGAGGAGAAAAACAAGAAAAAGCAGAGATTTGTTTATTCTGAGAGGAAGGCATCACAAGAGGAAACAGGCGTCCACACTTAGGCCCCTTCGCGATCACCGTCCCCGACACTTGATCCTGCACAACACAACCAGAGCGAGAAAAGGAAACATTACAATTATCATCAATCAGTTGTCCAACAGACAGAAGATTTGTAGTAAGATGAGGAGATAGAAAGACTTTTGTGAGAGGTAAAGAATGAATGATATCACCAGTAGCTGCAATAGGAAGCTTTTGACCATCAGCAGTATGGACTTGCAAATTCCCTTTGTATGGTTGTAGGTTAGAGAGATGAGTGGTGGAGGAGGTCATGTGATTGGAAGCTCCAGAATCAATAAACCATATGGAAGAAGAGGAATGTTGGTTACCTGATATGCCAAGTGCAGAAAAGGCATTGATGATCATTTGTTGAATCAGCTCAGGGGTGATCTGAGGAGCAGTAGTGGAGGCAGGAGGTGGCGAAGGCATGACTGATGCCGAAGAACTATCACTGGAAGTAGTAGCATCAGCAGTGTTGATATGATATGCTCGTGGAGTGCGATTTTGTGGCCGCCGTTTGCATTCATTGATAACATGACCATTGGATTTGCAGTAATTACAAAACTTGGTCTTACACCGTGAGGCATAGTGTCCATAACTCTTACAGCCAAAGCATTGGATTTTGCTGAGATCTCTTGCAGGAGTTTGTCTTTTAGCAGCAGCATTAGTATGATGAATAATCCCTCCCAGACCATGAGAGACACCAGGAGTGTAACTGGTAGTGGCAGCATATGCTACATCAGGAGAGTTTCCGGAGGACTGTTGCTTCAGAACATGCTGAGTGAGCTGACTTTGTTCCTCTCGCAAGAGTTCATTAAGACACTCATTCAGGGATGGAGATGGAACTCTGCTCATCAGATTGGAACGAATGATCTCATATTCAGATCTTAATTTCATGAGGAACTGGTCTCTATGAGAAGTTGCCTGTAATTTTTGAATCTCAGAAAGAGCTGCCTCAGATACATTGAAGTATTTGATTTCATCATATTCTGCCCATAAATTGAGAAAACCAGTATAATAGTCCTGGATAGAAGAGGTGCCTTGGGAATACTGAGCAATCTCTAGTTCAAGCTGATATTGACGGGCAGAATTCCCTTGGTGATACACTTGTTTTAGATAATCCCACATCTCCTTGGAGGTTTTGTAAGGTTTGAGGTTCAGGATATATTGTGGTTCAACGGAACCAAGAATCCAGGTTTTTATCTTGGCATCCTTAGTATTCCAAGAGAGTATTTTTTTCTCATCTTCCTTAGGTCGTGGATCCCATCCTGAAACAAGTCCCCACATTTCCTTTCCTTCAAGATAGACTTGAAATTGATACGACCAGGAAGTATAATTCTTTCCATTAAATTGGATCAATTTAATTTCATGCTTTTCCATTTCAGTCAAACAATATATCTATCAAACTGTGCAACAAAAACCTCACTGTTCTCAAATCAAACTGATGGATCAGATCACACACCAATCAGATCACAAATAATATGACAGATGGATCAGATCACACACTAATCAGATAACAAATGATGGATCAGATCTCAAACAATCAGATCAAGTGGCGAGAACTTGTTCCCAGAATACAGAGAATGAACAGTGCACAAAAAGGATGCAAACCCAACCCAGACGACCCTGTCGTCAGTGTGTAATTCTACACGTGGGGACCACCAAGTGATCTGTATACAGATCTGAAGATGAAGATGGGTGAGCAGCAGAATTCTGCACCTACTGGAAGTGGTCTCAGACAAAACGGATCCAAATCAAAGATTTTGGACGGCTGTGATGAAAAGAAATTGACAAAACAGATTTTCCACAAAAAATGGTAGATGGCCTACCTCTGATGGATGAAAAAATCTGAAAAAATTGCCAAAATAAAGAGCATAACTGGTCGACCAAGATGCTGGGAGCTGTTGATGAGGTTGGTGATGATCAGTGGTGGGCCACAGATGCCAGCAGACGATCAGCGTGGAAGAACCCTGCGAAACAGATCCGTGATCTGTTCTGATGCCAAAAAAATATCGAAATATCTCCAGAAAGTCTAGAATATTCAGACAATCAGAGGGATTGTGATATCCTGATGTGATGAAAATGATCTGGGGTGGGCCACGAGAGATCACAGGATGATTAGGCGACTTCCACTGCTTGGAAGATGAAGAGAAAAAGTTCAGAGAGTCTCTCAGAGACTATGACAGCTTCCAATGTTTGGAAGATGGAGAAGAAACACTCAAAAGTTTGGCTCTGATACCATGTCAGACCAAAGAGAGATGAAGACAGATGATAGTTTGTGAATTCAATGATCCCTTTGAGGGTCACGATCTTTCATTATATAGAGATAAAGTTTACAAGAATGTTTACAGTGATTGAGAGAATCAACTAAATTAAAGTAATCATAATCTAATCATAATCTAATTAACATCTAATCAAATCTCCTAATAAGGCATAAAATCAACTAAATTAAAGTAATCATAATCTAATCATAATCTAATTAACATCTAATCAAATCTCCTAATAAGGCATAAAATCAATTACATATCTGTACAAGAGATACTTGTTTTGACCCACAAGTTGGGCTCAATTTGTCATGGGCTGAGACCCACTGAACGAGGCCCATTGGCCAAGTTGACAACACATGGGTGCAGTATTAGGCTTTTCTTCTGTAGGTAAATTATGCCGTTGATTATGGGAGCTTTAGGACTCAAGTCTCTGGCTATTTACTTTTAGTTCCCGTGATCTAGAAAATCAAACGCTAGGTGTTTAATATATATGATCCCATTCGCTTCCAAAACATGCTAGTTTGGTTTTGATTTTGTTTTCCATGCCATGATCCTTTTGATGTGCTTGAACATATGCTTATGAGTTTATGTTGCCAATCATTTTTTTTTTCTTATTGTTGGAATCCAAAAGAATTGTCAACAAAAGAACATTTAATTACGTTCATACCCAGTGAATATAAAAAATCCAACTATCCTCTCCAAAACAAACTTCATCTACTCGGTCACTTAGAGGAGAAGGCTAACACTCCAATTGTTTGCCTCGCCATCCATGTCAGTGTCTTCAATCTTCATTCACTATCGTTCCTTCATCTGGAACGTAGGTTCCAAGGAATGGGGCGAGTTACAAGAACTAGGTAAATAGAATAATCAAATTTCAATGCATATCCAATTTAACCAATTTAAAATCAATATAACAACAAGATTCTACGACAATGAACAAATGGTAATCCATTAGATTATCTAGTCCCAATAAAATTAATGGGAACAAAAGATGAATTAAGAAATATTAACAAAATTAGACATCAATTAAACAAATATGTAGAAAAAGGAAATTGTAGGATAAATATACAATGAATCCCAAGTGTAAACTAATGAGAGCAATATAGTTGGACAAAACGAATTTAAGAAGCAATACTATACCATTTCAACACTAGCTCGAGTGCTTCCTCCATCCGAGAAAGGTCCCCAGAATCGCATGAGAAACAAGTCGCTACTCACATGCATGCAGTGAAAAACTCCCTCCACCGGGTCATTATAGTGACACATGAGGAATATATCTCATTGTATCACTATTAATGATTGTGACAGAGGAGGAAAATATCTCATCATGCCATTATTAGTCATTTTGACATAAGGAAACTATGATGCACGGATACTTCGAAATGGGCAACGTATCGTGTCGTATCTAATACTGCACTTTTTATGCGTAAAATCCGTGTCCTTGCTGCGTCTATGGCGTATCCTAGCCGTATCAATGTCATATCTGGGCATCATAGTAAGGAAAACATCTCATCATCTCATTATTAGCCATGGCGATGTATGAGGAAAACATTTCATCATGTTTACCAAAACATAGGAGTCCTTTATTGTGTTGGCTTTGGGGCTGCCTCGTGGTGTTGATACAATTAAGACCTAAGTGATAATGAATTTGAGTTACAAGTACATCTAACAATTCATGGGTCTTTTGGCCAATATGATCGCATTGAGAACAATTCTATCATTTTCTATCAATTTCATAATTGTAACTCATAATCAATGATGACGAGTTTCGGGAAGTGTTGTTATGAATATATCCGCCAACTGATTATGAGTAGAGACATGCTGATTGATGAAGTGACAATCAATCTCAATATGCTTCGTCCTTTCATGAAAAACCGGATTGTTTGTGATTCTGGTAGCACTGGTATTGTCCCCATGAAGAGGTGTAGAACTACCAGCAAGGATACCTAATTCACAAAGAAGACGGCGTAGCCAAATGATTTCAGCACTAGTGGATGACATCGCCTGATATTCTGCCTTAGCAAAAGACATTGAAACAGAGGTTTGCATTTTGCAATTCGAAGAAATCAGAGATTTCCCAAGAAACATACACCAGCCAGTTGTAGATCTCCGAGAATCTGGGCAGCCAGCCTAGTCAGCATCCGCATAAGCTGATAAGTATAGAGAAGTACCAGAAGGGTAGAAGAGACCATGGTTAAGAGTACCTTTAACATAGCGGAGTATGCACAAAGCAGCAGCACGGTGAGGTTTGTGGGGATTGCTAACAAACTGGCTAAGCATAAGAACCGCATGAGAAATATCCGGCCGAGTCATAGTTAAGTAGAGCAAACTACCAACGATCTGTCGGAAAACGGAGGGATCATCCAAGGGAGTCCATCATCCGTACTGATTTTGGTGTTCAATTCCATAAGCATATAAAAAATGTGAGCATCATCAAGCCTTGCCGAAGTGACCAAATCTATAGCATACTTACGTTGATGGACCCTAATGCCTGATTTGTTATGCATAAACTCAAGCCCAAGAAAGTAAGTGAGAGGACCAAGATCCTTCATTCTGAAGTGGCGAGTAAGATGGTGTTTGAGATCCGTAATGCCGACAATATCATTGCCACTGATAATCATGTCATCAACATAAACTAAAAGAAATGTGTAGCGCTTCGGTGTCTCATCTAAGAAATAGGGAGCTATTAGAATGACTCTGACGAAATCCAGCTTGAAGAATTGCTGCTCGGAAACTATCGAACCAAGCACTTGGAGCCTGCTTAAGTCCATAAAGAGATTTCCGCAACTTACAAACATGCTTTGGAGGACCAGCATATCCCGGAGGTGGCTTTAAGTAAACAGTCTCTCGCAAGTCCCCATGAAGAAATGCATTTTTGACATCCATTTTCCATAGAGGCTAGTTGTGGGTTGCAGCTACACAAAGTAGGGTACAAGCAGTGGTCATTTTAGCCACTGGTGCAAAGGTATCCTCATAGTCAATTCCATATTCCTGGTTATAACCCTGCGCAACCAAGACTCCCATCAGAGTGAACTTTTACAAAATAGATCCATTTACTGCCAATCACAGATGCCCCTTCAGGGGCTGGTACCAAGTCCCATGTTTTGTTTGCTTTAAGAGCGAGTAATTCCTCATTCATAGCATCTTGCCAGTATGCGATCTTCGAGGCCTGTGAATGAAGTGGGTATAGGAGCACTATCCAAAGAAGTGAAAAGAGCAGGAAATCCATATTTGTCAGGAGCAACTGAAGGACGACTAGAGCGTCGCAGAGGTATGATACTAACAAAAGAAGCATTAATACCTGAAGGTGCAGTAAGCGGCACTGGGAGATGATCAGGAGAAGAAGGCACCACAGGAGGAACTGTGTTACACCGGACATAGACTTTGGTGGATGGAGAAGCATACTCAGGGAATTGTGGCAAATAGGACACAGCAACAGGATGACAATCTAAATGCAAAGAAAAGAAAGGAATATGTTCCAAGAAGATCACATTACGAGATATTTGCATGCGTTTGCTGGACAGATCATAGCACAGAAACCCCTTGTGTTCATTACTGTAGCCAAGAAAGATACATTTGGCAGCCTGTGGTGATAACTTAGTGTGCTCGGTAGATGGAAGATGAACAAAACACAAGCAACCAAAAACACGCAAGTGACAGTATGAAGGGGCATGACCAAAGAGAGCTTCAAAAGGAGTAGTCTTTCCTAGAACGGAACTAGGAAGACGAGTGATAAGATACACTGCAGTCTGTGCAGGAGGAGCTAAGGATGCAAAAAGTTTCAAGAATATGTCTGTTCTTTCTTTCTGCCACTCCATTTTGCTGAGGAGTATGTGGACAGGATTTTTAGTGAAGAATGCCTTTATCAGAAAGGAAGGCAAAGAAATCATGAGATATATATTTGCTTCTTGAGTCTGATCTAAAACTTTTGATTGTTTTATTAAATTGGGTTTTGGACCATACTGAAAAACCTTTGGAAGATAAAAAAATACTTTAGATTTAAAACGCATGAAATAAATCCAAGTATAACGAGAATGATCATCAATAAAGGTCACATAATACTTAAATCCTGCCCTACTCAAGTTAGGTGCAATTCCCCAAACATCAGCGTGAATAATGTCAAATGATGCCAAAGCACGAGAATTATGAATAGGAAAAGGTAAAATATGACTCTTCTTTCACACTTTGATTAAAGTAAAGAAGGCATCATTTTATTATCAATAGGAGATTCTAAACAACCAATCTTAAACAAAGAAATTAAATGAACATTGTTCTCATGACCAAGACGACGATGCCACACAGTCCACAATTTATTGAAATTATTAGAGGAAGAAGCAAGTAAGGATTGATGTCCAATGTCTAGCAGAAACAGACGACCATGTTTACTCCTCGTCGCGATCACTTTCCCAGTTTGTCACCCCTATATAACACAACCAGAGAAAGTAAAGTTAACACTATATCCATCATCGATAAGTTGTCCTACAGAAAGTAAATTGGCTGATAATTTTGGAACAAAGTAGACATTGGGAAGGATGATGGATTGGGCAGAAGCACTAGATAAAGTAATGGTACCAACTCTAGAAATGAGTAATTGATCCCCATTTGCAGTGGTTATTTTTTCTTTTACAAGGTAAGGGTGAGAGTCTGTAAAGCTATGTTCTACAGAAGTCATGTGGTTTGAGGCTCCTAAATCTAATAACCATGTGGATGGGGTGATAGAGGAAGAAAGAGAGGGGGAAGAATGAAAGGCAGGAAATGCTATATGAGAATGAGATTGATACCGACCACCATTAAAGCCCATAGATGCATATGTTGAGGTCACCGTGTTTTGAATCGGTTCTTGAATCTGGGCAAAAGTCATGGATACAGCCCCTGAAGAAGTACTTCCCATATCAGAGGAGGGAGGTCGAGCCTGAAATGCAGCTGAACATTCTGTCTTGGCAGATTGGAGGAAGGCTTCCTCTGTTCATTCCTCTGTTGTAAGCTGCGACAATCATCAATAAGATAACTAGAGCATTTGCAATATCTGCAAACCAATTTCTTGCGATAATTTTTTGCAAAATGACCTAAGCCTTTGCATTCATAACATTGAGTAGGCTTCGGATATGGGGTTGCCAAAAGAGCAGAATCAGCAGGAAGAGGCGCAATGAAGGCCTTTGGTTCTATAAGAATTGCACGCTATGAAGTTAGTCGAAGTTCTTCTCGAAGGACTTCTTGAAAGCAAATATCAAGATTGGCAGAGACCTTTCTATTCATGAGTAGCACGAACATATTCAAATTCTGGTCTTAGATTCATAAGAAAATGGCTAATGTGACTTTCCTCTTGTAATTTAAGAGCCTCAGACATAAATCCAGAGGAGACGGTTTGAATCAGCATAGAATCTCTTTCGGTCCATAAAGTGAGAAAACCATTAAAATATTCCTGCACAGATTTACCCTCTTGACTGTATTTAGCAATTTCACTATCCAAGTGAAACTTCCGAGCTTTATTGGTTTGATGGTAGACTTTCTTGAGATGAGCCCACATATCAGTTACTGCAGTGTAGGCTTGAAGAGCCACCGTAAGAGAGAGATCAATAGAGTCAATCAGTTGCAACGTGCGGATGATACCCTCAGCTTCTACAGAGCAAACAGAGCAAATGAAGACCACATTAACAACGTGAAAGCCACTCTTCTCTAATTTGAACTGTATCAGGACTTAAAGTAAACTTCTTTAAAAGTGGGGAAATTGGGATAAGAGTTTAGGAGTATATGCTTCACAAATATGCAGATATCCTGGGGTGCAAAGTGGGAGACCTGCGAGCTTCATATCTAGAGCTACCCTTGTGCTTAGGATCGGTCAATAAATCTTTGTGGGATTCGGTAGTGGAAAGGGTTGAGAAAAAGTTGTCTGCATGAAAAGCTAACTACTTATCCATCGAAGGAAGAGTTACCCTTATAAGGTCGGTGTTATCGAATTTGCCAGTGTATTACTTCTACCTTTTCAAATGCCCGCCTTTGTTATCAAGAGAATAGAAATGTTGGAGAGAAATTTCTTATGGTATGGAAACATTCCTCAAAATAAGTATCACTTGGTGGATTGGGGTTCGATCTGTAAACCGAAGGAAGAAGGGGGCTTGTGAATTAAACCTCTGAAGCAGATGAATCAAGCAAAAATGGGTAGGTGGCTGTGGAGGATAGGAGATGGGATGGATGGCCTATGGAGACAGGTCTTGGATAGGAAATATGGTCTGCCCAGAAGTGGGTGGGAGGTTAAAGAGGCCCCTAATAAGGCGTCTGCTATGTGGAGAGGCATCCTATCAGTTTAAGAGATTTTCTTGGAGAACATAAAATACAAGGTTGGATTGGGGGAGAAGGTTCTTTTCTCGAAGGATCAGTGGGTTGATGACAAGACTCTTGAAGCTTAGTTTCCGGATCTGTATGATTGTGCTATGGATAAGGAGGCAACGATCAATTCTTACATGACTACAGTCGGCGGTCAGGTAGTTTGGAACCCCATTTTAAGGAGGTATTTGAAGGAGAACGAAGAAAGTCAATTCATTTCACTCCTTAAACTTCTAAAATATGTGCACATTCTAGGTGGAGAGGAAGATGCTAGGGGGTGGATTGAATTTATAAAAATCGCTTACGCCTCAGTTTCCTCTTTCTTCTTAGCTATATCTAACAAACAGCGGGTGAAGAGCGATGTGTGTAGTATGAACTTAAAGGCTTTGCCAAGGGTGGTAATTTTCGGATGGTTGGCCCTCTAGAAAAAAAAATCGTACTATGAATAAATTAAGGAGCGGGGAGGATTATGGTTAATGGGCATAGCAGCCATTATCCGAAATGCAACGTAGCGATTGGGCCAATACCAAGGATGAAAATAGCGGTAGTGGTGGGCGTAGTGGCCCGCCACCAAAACGCTACGTAGCGTAGTGGTGCATTTTGAAAAAAATTTCAAAAAATTCCAGAAAATCCAGTACATTAGAAAAAGATAGACAATGTGTTTTTTTTTTTTTTTTCAAAAGTAAGATAAGGGGGTGTAGCAGTCCCCTCATTGTATGAAGTCCTGTGTCGCTAACAATCTTGATCTATCTATCTACATATATTCACAGTGACAAAATGCTTATAATGAAGCACTACACAAATAACCAATTTTAGCAAAATTGCACAACATATTTGGTAAGGGTTATTTTTACTATTAGAGTGAAAATTGGCTAGGGCTCATTTCGTGTGAAAGTAAAATTAGGCCAGGGCCTATTTCCTATTAGAGAAGATTTGGTCAGGCCCATATTTATTAGAGTGAGCTTTGGTCGGGGCCATATTTATTAGAGTCAAATTTGGCTACGCCTATTTTCAATTAGTGTTATTTGGCCAGATCTATTTTCAACTAGACTGAAATTTAATTAAGGCCTGAATTCAGTTAGAGTGAAATTTAATTAAGGCCTATTTTCAATTAGAGTGAAATTTAATAAGGCCTGTTTTTAATTAGTGTGAAATTTAATTAAGTCCAACTTTCAACTAAAATGAAATTTAATTAAGACCATTTTTTTATTTAAATGACTAATGAATAGGATTAGTAATGCATGATATTTTGCTAATCTCGTTAATATGAGTGTGATCATTACTCATTAGTAGGTAGGCCCATAGAAGCATGTAATAGACCCAGATTCGTCCCTTTTTTTAAATAAAAGGATCGGGAAAACCAAAAAGGGCTTTCGAAACCTATTTCTCATTTTGCTGCCCAACAGTGGGGCTGCCGTTGCCGAACAGCGGTACTGCTCCTATCAGACGTCAGATGGGGGTGTTGCGGCTGCTGCCGGATGATGATGAAGGTGTTGCTACTGTTGCTAGATGAATCTAGTGGATCAGCTGCTCCAGGTATGTTCTTTTCTTTTTTCTGTTTTTTCTTTCTTTCTATTTGTATTCTCTCTTTTACTTTCATTTTTTTGTTCCATTGGTGTTCTACTGCGGCACTGCCACCCATCTAGCGAATGGAGTTATTTTTTTTTTCGGTGCAGGGATTTTTAGCGGCCGATACATATATGTAGTGGTTCGTATCGGCCGCTACGGGTTTGTGGCGGCCGCCACGGTTGTGAGTGCCAATAAAAGGTATTTATCGTAGCAGCCACTGCCGCTACACCGGATATATCGGTCGCTACATAAATATTTTTATCCATGGGCGATACGCAGCGGCATATTGGCGTGAATTTTTAAAGCGTTAATTTCTTTTTTTAATCTTACGTAGCAACCGATCTTGAGTTTTTTTAGTGATTTGGAATCATATAAGGGTATAGACAACCATAAAAAAGGCTATTGTGGAGAAGAAATAGGGAAACAATATTATAAATTAAAAACTGCCTGGCCCTATTACTTTTTAGACCGTAGCGCCTGTATTTTCAAAATAACATAGCGGCCTCAACCGCTATGGCCGATAATGCGTAGCGGCCACTAATTTGAGCCATGCTTCTGATACAACATTGTATAAAATACTGAAATTCAGGGTTGGATCCTGACACCTCTGTTGTGTATTGTGCCTTAGCATGTGTTGGTCCCACACCAAGGAAAAAACAAGAGGTCCCAAAAAGGCTGTTAAGCATAAAATAACTTACCAACCCAAACTTAGATGACTCTAAACTAAAATAGCACTCCACGTACCCATTGACAAATAAAAAGGTCTAGCAAATGATGACATCCAATAGAGAGGAATTTAGAGGCTAATTAAGTGATGCAGCCCAACAATGTGATTCCCAATTTATATATATGAAAGGGGTGGGATTCGATTATGAAATTGGACGAAATTGGCTTCCAATTCCCCAATTGATTTTGATTGATTGAATTGTTTTGACCGATATAATAATAGTCCCTTTTAAAGAGAAGTCGCACTTAACTAAGATTATCTATCAAAAGAGATTTATTACCAATTAGATATGGCCTTGAGTCTCACATATATATTTTAAAATCCCTTTGAAAAGATATTAGTCCCTTAACTCTATTACCTTTCCGGAAATCTACAAGTGTCCTCTAAATCATTTCCAAAAATCTCTCTAACGATAGCTAATTTTGAAACCTCCAAAGATAGCCCTACTGGCGGCTTTCGAACTCAGTAAAATTAACTCATATAGTGTTTCCCTATTTTTCAATTTGCAACAGCTATTGTTTAGTTGGTTATATCCATTATCAGAGACAGTGATGCATGGAGGTCCTTAGCAAAACAACCCCAACCCCCCACCCCCCCCCCCCCCCCCCCCCCTCCCGATATTATCAAAAGTAGCTTGACTTTATATAGAAAAAGAAAATTTAAAATTGTTTTCCTTCAAAAGTACCTCTTGGCTTTTATTTCTTTTTAAGGTTTTATTTATTTATTTTTTGTCTAAAGGGTTTACATGAAATTTTTTTTTTATGACTAAAGCATGAAAGAGTCTAAAGCATGAAAGATTCAATTTCTTCCGTGCGATTTTCTTAATCTGGATTTTCTCCTTAACAAAACTAATCATTATAAATTTAAAAAAGTATAAAATCATAGCAATAGTATTATCCCTTTTAACAATTTTAGTTTCGTTCAAAATTTCGACTTGAGAGAGAGAGAGAGAGAGAGAGAGTCGGAATTGTAGATCGTTAGAGCCATCTCAATTTGGTCTTACTTCCCAATTGGTCTCAAATTCTAAATATCATGTATTCCTCACCAAATTAGAAATTTTAAATTCAATGTTTCATCAAATCTAATCTACATTAAGAAGATACGAAAATCATGGGCTTTATTCTCATCTTCTCGTTGTAAATACAACCAAATTATAATGTGATTTGTAGATCATAGCTCATCATGTGCATGAAATCTGAGAATCATGGGCTTTCATCTACTTCAACATCAAGTTTTCATATGTATTTATTTTTATTTCCTTTGTGGCTTGAATTTTTGGATACTGGATATTAGGTTCTCATGGGTTTGTTTGCTTATTCTAAATTTATTTTACCATTGGATTGTATATGGATCTTCAATATAATAAATTTTTGTTCTACATTTTTATATATTTTTATACTTTTTTAATGACTTTTATTGCTTTTTATTTTATATTTATATTATTATTTTGAGTTATGATGGGTTCTTTTAGTTTTTCTGATGAGGGATTTTCATGAATTCGTGAATTTTGTTCTTTTTTTCCGTTTGTTTTCAATTTTTACTTTTTGGTATTGGGTTCTCGTGGGTTTGTTTATTTTTTTAGAGGAATTTACCCGAAAAATCACCTTAGATGGCCACTAACCAAAAAAGGCCCTAATAGTTCATATGACACGGAGGGACCACTTTCATTTTTTTATTAAAGTTTTCATTGAGCGACGACGTCATTGCTCATTTAAACCCTACAAAATCCCTGAAACCATGGTTTAAAAAAAGGACTCAGGCATCCGAGTCAACTTGGGCGAGTTGTATGGGACTTGACCGAGTGGAGATCCAACCACTTCAAAACAAAGAAACTTGAAAAAAATAAATAAAATAGGAACCCTACTCCCGCCCCAACCGCAGCTAGGCATGTAAATCTGAGCGGGCGGCCCAAGCCCAGCACGGGCCCTGCACGGAAAAACTGTGCCTAGGCCGTTGACTTGGTTAAGGGGCCGGGCCGGCCCAGACCGAAACGAAAGTCCTCCGCGAGGCCGTGCTGGGCCAAAGCCGCAAGCTTGCGGGCGGCACGGCCCAGTCCGCCCGTGAACAGGTCTATAAAAAAAGAAAAGAAAATGAAAGAAGAATAAAAGGGTCTACCCAAACCCTTAATTACTAGGTGGGGCACTGGGTCAGGAATTACCACTACCTGGTGGAGCTGAGATGTACCATCTGTCACCATTGGATCCCATCAAATCAACAGTTGGATCCCACTATTGGTTTTTTTTTTTTTTTTTGAAATGGTAACTTGTATTGAAAGAAGAAAGGAAAATTACAAAAGAGCTTTACAGTATAAAAGAGTTATACTGAGAAGCGGTCGAGCAGAAGCCCCAAAAAACAGCCACCTCCCAAGAGGAGGGGAAACAAAAAGAGAGGGAAAGAGAGATCCAAATCAAAATGAAGAGACATCCCTCCAATTGAACAAAATTGCATCAATAGATAAGCCCCAAAACTCTGGAAGATAGGAGACCCACGAGGCAACGCGGAATTTCATTTTAAGGATTAAGTCTTCTTGGGAGGAAGCTAACCCTTCAAATCACCTTCTATATCTCTCTTTCCAAATCGTCCATATGCAAGCCAAAAAAGAGAGGCGCCACATTGTCTTCCATTTGGAGCTAGTAATCGGGTTTAGCCCACTGATGGAACAGGTCAGGTAAGGACTGCGGCATGACCCAACTACAATTGAACTCCTCCAGGATCGCTGACCAAAGGGCTTTCGTCTGCTTGCAATGGAGCAAAAGATGATCAACCGATTCCTCGTCCGCTCAGCATAGGGGGCAAGCATTGACAAGGAGAATATGTCTGCGGCGAAGATTATCCATTGTTAAGATTTTTTTTCCGAAGAGCAAGCCAAGTAAAAGCGAGGACTCTTGGAGGGACCTTGATCTTCCATAATGATGACCAACTTCGAGAAGCCACAGATGTGATCGATAAGGCGGAGAAGAAAGATGAGACCGAAAAAGAACCATCACGAGAAGGGATCCAGAACCTGCTATCTTGCCCTTCTCTCTAGCCATCTATGCCATTGAGCACCTCAAGAAGATTTAAGAGATTTGCTTCTTCTGCCTCAGAAAGATTCCTTCTGAAAATAGGCCACCACAATTGATTATTAGTGCTTGTGTCAAGATAATCTCTAATCTTAGCGTTTCTATTTCTAGCACATCTATAGAGATCAGGGAACTGAAGCGCTAAAGGGGTGTCACCAGCCTAAACATCATACCAGAAGAAGATTTTCTCTCCATTGCCAGCGCGGTAGCGAATGGATTGGGTAAAAGAAGCCTTGGAACTGTATATCCCTTTCCAGAATTTTGAACATTTTTCTGGAGGAGAGATTTCCCAGCCAATTCTCCTCACTTTATATTTGGCTACCAGGATGATCTTCCAAAGGCCTTCTGAATCTTCTCCAAGTCTCCAAAGCCATTTACCCAACAAAGCCTGATTCATGATCCTTAAAGGTCTTATTCCAAGATCACCGGTCTTTAGGGTAGCGGACTGTTTTCCAATTCACCAGGTGGAATTTTTTAGAATCCTCACGGCACTACCAAAGGAAGTCTCTTTGAAGCTTCTCAATGCGGTCGATGATTGCAGCGGGGCACTTTAGGATGGACATGTAGTAGATAGGAAGGTTGGCAAGTGCAGATTAAGCAATTCTTCCTCCCAAGGATAAATACTTTGCTTTCCAAGAAGATAACTTTTTCTCAATTCTCTCAAGCACTGGATTCCATACAGATTTAGGCACTCTGTCCAGACACAAGGGATAAACAAGGTAGGTGGCTGGGAAGGAGTCAACTCTGCACCCCAAAATGTTAGGATTCCACTATTGGTTGGGAACCCTACTTCTCACCTTAGTATCTAAGATTCATAACTTTCATACTATTATATTTCTAGAGACACAAGTTTTTTCTTAGTGCACATTATCCCCTAGGGCTAGGGTTTGGCCAAGAGCCCAAGTCCAAGTCCAAGTCCACGTGAAGTCCAAAAAAAGCGGTGCTCATGGGAATGGGCACAGCACAGCCCCTCAAAGTTTGATGGGCCGTGCCGGCACGGCCCGGGCACAAGTGGAAAAGGAAGAGAAAATAAAAGAAGAAGAAGAAGACCCGCACCAGCAGAAGAGAAACATCAGGAACAGTAAAGGAAAGCAAAACGAAAGAAAGAAAGAAAGAAAGAAAAGAGAGAGAGAAGACCAGTGCACCAGGCTAGCAGTAGCAGAGCAACAAACTACACCAACATCAACAGCACCGCAACAGTCCCAGGCTCCCAACAGCAAAGTAGCAGCACCAGCAATAGCACTGCAAAAGCAGCAGCAGGCCAGCAGTAGCAGCACTGCACCAGCAGCAATAACAGAGCACTACACCAGGAGGCCAGCATCTCTCTATATCGCTCTCTCTCTCTCTCTCCACCCCAAAACCAGAAACCCTTTCCCAACCTTTTTTCGTCAACGAAAGAGCCTTTCCCTCACTTTATAATACTCTCTCGCCCCTTCCCTCTATTTAAACTGTTTTTACAAAAGCAACCTATTTTTTCTGTTTTTTTTTTTTTTTTACTTGAGCCGAGTCATGACTCCGACTCGGCCGAGTTTTAAAACCATGCCTGAAACCCTATTTTTCCTTTCTTCCTCCCCATCATTTTCCCTTGTTTGGCGATTTCATTGCCTCCTTCCTCAACAACCTGCGACGTGGTCTCAGAGGTCGTTTTCCAACCTCCTTTGGATTGAAGAATCATAGACTCGAGCATCCCAACACGTGGAGGCATTCTTCTTGTCGTCTTCCCATTGTTTGTTTTCCAAAATGATAATTTTGAGGGTTTCTTCATCTTCTTTCCATTTCTTTCAACCTTCCAAAATAGTTCTTGAGATTTTCATGAGGAGCTGGGAGTTGAATGCGTACCGAAGATCTCACAATCAATCAAGAACTTTTGGCTTTGATACCAACTGACACAGCCAAAGAAATTGTTCTCAAACCCCCAACTCCTCAATCAAATAGCAATCACTCCTAATTACCACACTTACCAATAGTAGTCAAAACCACCACATAGCCTTCAACCCTATAGGAGTAATCTCAAACCAAGGATAAGGAATTGCAAAACTGCTAGCAACCTTGATCGAAAATAAAAATGAATAATACCAGACTTAAAACTGCATGTCCCTTTACATTGCTTAAAAAACACAAACCATAAAATATCATCCTATATTCCTATCATTCAAATGTGAGTTCGAATTCAAATTCAAATTCGAATTGAAATGCAAATTCAATTTCAATTTCAAAACTCAAATTCAAATTCAAAGATGGGGCTATGGGTTCCATATGAGGGTCACATTACAAAATCCTATTGTCCACACTTCTCCCCTTCAATCCCCACCAAAGTTTTTTAGATCCAAACCATAGATCTTTGAGATCTGACCTTTACTAAGATGGATCGAGACCCCATTAGCTCAACAAACTTTCCTAAATAATCCAGGGTCTGATTCACACATGATCCTCATCGATTTAGGCCTCTTGAGCCTTCACCACTAACATAAAATAACACACTAGTAAAATGTAGACGAGAGAACATTGTAATGAAAAAACCAACATTTCTAAGGTGGAATTAAGATGGACTTGAAATACATCAAGAATAATGATAAAAATTTAACATTGGAAATCTAAGTGAAGAAAAAAGACAATAATTTGTTGGTAAAAGAACTAATATTTAAAAGAACAGGTACAAAGGCAATAATTTGTTAGTAAAAAGACTAACATTTGAAAGAAAAGGTAAAAAAATTTATTAAAGAGATACATAGCATCCACCACTAATCAAAATGGGAAGCTCTTGTTAAAATTATCTCCAAGCATCCAAAACAAACAAAAGCAAAACTTCTACTTACAGACATTATTCCCGCTTCATTAACAAGATTCCGGATATCTGCTCCAGAATAACCAACAGTCCGGAAGACAAGCTGCAAAAGTGCAAGGGGGAAGAGAGAAGAATTAACGGAGCTTTTAAAGATCATAAATGTAAATAAAAGAAATAAATATTATCCAAAAAATTAAAATGTTTGAAGAAAACACAACATGGTAACTTAAACCTTCATCAGCAGTCAAAACAATCTTTTACATATTTAGCATGTTGATTTACTTGAAACATTTGGAAAGGCCCATGGAAATGTAAAAATGGAAGTCAAACAATCTTTTCCATATTGAGAATATTGTTCTACTTAAAATACGTGAAAAGGCCCACAGTTGAGTTCACGAACATTAAATCACCCCATGCCTTTTTTGAGGTTTGCATCACATATAATGTGGTGGATATGCTTTTCTTCAAATGTCAGTCAGAGAATTTCTTAGTGACCTCATGTTGAACACTTTTAAAGAATACATCCATATGAAAGGAAGTACGATATACTTGCACGAATGACCAAATCTCTGACAAAAGCAAAGCTTGACAAATGTTATATCATTCGTTCGGAAGCATCAGAACTTGTTGCTCCTTATGGCTACTGTACATTCATGTTATGTTTACTCATAGCAACACCCTCCATTAATCTGAATGTTGAGGGTAATGATGTACTATGTTAAAATAAGAATAATCTCGTATCAATTGAAAAGGGAAAGATATTCTTCGCACTAAGCAATAGACCAGCTACGACCTATGGAGCAGATTGTTAGCCAATCAAGAAGCAACAAATGCAAAAAATGGATGTAGCAAAGATCATTGTTATAAGAATCCTACAATTCGTATCCTAAACCCTAAGGAAAACGATTCGTATCTATGCAATGAATCCCATTTAGTTATGAATCTTATGATTCAGGTGTAGATCCTATGAGTGATACTCATTTCATCGAATCTTACATTTTAAATGGTTTGGTTGAGCGAGAACAGCTACGACCAATAAGTTAATACTAATAATATTTTATCTTTTCTCTTTATTTATTCCTTCTTTTAGCATTTTTACTTTTAAAAGGTTATTTAGTAGTTAACGAAGACCCTTAAGAATAGCTTTGCAGAGGTTTCAGAGATAAATAATGAACATGCATTTGATTAAAGCGTTCGACTGTACATATAGGACTTGTTTTTATCTTCTTCTTTTTTAATCTTTTTTGGCTTTTTTCTTTATGAACTCTATCTCAACTTCAAGAAATATCCTACAGAGTAAGATTAATGGTTTGGATTTGATTTTTACTTTTTTATATTTTGAATTAAAGATAAAAAAAAATAAATATACATTGATACCTTCAATTTATTTAACTATTTACAAATCATTTATTATATATTAATATGTCATGATGTTCTTGACATGATTGTATGATTGACTTATTTGTCATTGTATTTCTATTGCTATGAATGGGGAAATGGATGGATTATAAATAGCTACTTTTTTCTTTTTATTTTTAACCTTTTAATTATTTTTCATTCGTATTAGAAAAATAAAAAAATCCTATGAATCACGATATGATTCAAGATTCATGGGTATGAACGATTTGTGATACAATTCCGATTTTCAAAACTACGGCAGAGATAAAATTAGGAATGAGCGATTTCAACAGCATTTAGGGGTAGCATCAATAGGGGGGTAATTAGAGAAAGTCGTTTGAGATGATTTAGGCATGTCCAACTCAAGCCGGCAATGGCAGTGGTAAAGAAAAGTTTGGCTATGCAGGTTGAGGGCTCAACAAGGGGAAGGGGTAGGCCGGAGAGGACATGATTGGATGTAGTAAAAATAAATCTAAAGAAGTGCAACTTAACTGAGAAATTTAGCTCAGAATATATCGGAACAGAGAAACAAAATTCATTTAGCCGACCCAGTAACAACGTATCAAAGCATTAGATGATGTAGTCTCTCTCTCTCTCTCTCTCTCTCTCTCTCTCTCTCTCTCTCTCTCTCTCTCTTATTTCTTTCCAATTTCTTCTCTCCTTTCATTCTTCCTATCTCCCTTTTCTCCCTTTCCTCCCATAAGTTTTCAAAATTCAAGCTGCAGCTATTAAAACCCAAAGTTGATATCAGAAACCCAAACAACTAACATAAGCTACTTTACAGACAGCAGAAGGGGATGCTGTAAGATTGGATACATTATAGACATTAGGTTTGTTAGAGATTTTTAGGAAATGAGTTTTGGAAGGGTTTGAACAATATTGGATTTTATTTTCTTTCTGCTTCTCTCTTGTATCAATTGGGGTTTTTCTTACAATGAAAACATGGTGAATTTCATGCAAAAATTTCTATTTGGTATGAGAACAATGGCCCAGTAATGATCCTACGATCAGGGCAGCCTTATACCTATCTTTTACACTTCTACAATAATCCCACTGCCAAATTTAAAAATCACGCATCTTCTATTGTACACAAATTTAAAAATCACAATCTCGCCAACTTTATCAAGCTGAATGATGAAAGCTTCTGAAAGAATAATGATAGATTTTATCTAGTTAGCCACAGACACCGACAAACTCAAAAGAGCAGGTTGCAAAAGCGGACTCTATAAGATAGTGATCGTTGATCGCCAACAAAAGATGATGATTGCGCAAGATATCAAGAAAGATCAAAGCTTTGTATTTGTTACGTTAACAATCATATAATTGTTTCCATGAAAGGACCATGCGACTACAAGAGGTTGTTAGATATATTAGGCTTGTCAGAGATTTTAGGAAATGAATATAAATTTTAAGTTTGAGTAGGTTTGCAAAGTTTGAATATTGAATAGGTTTGGATTTTATCTTCCGTCTTCTTCATGCCTGTATAAATTGGAGTGTAGTGAAGACATGGTCAATTTTATGCCAAAACGCAGTTCCTCAAATTTGTACAAGATATACCACCAGGTTCCTCTTCAATTGTGAAATATGGAGTTTTAGGGTGATTTTTTCCTAGTTTTCTTGAAGAGGTTTGGCTCTATGAGAGTGCTTGGTAAACTGCAAGATTTGAAAGTTATGCTTCATCAGAAGGCTAGATCTTCAATTTAAGATTCGTTTGGCTTGAGCAGAGAACAAACAACATCAT
Source organism: Litsea cubeba (assembly GCA_012931725.1). Lineage (NCBI taxonomy): Eukaryota > Viridiplantae > Streptophyta > Magnoliopsida > Laurales > Lauraceae > Litsea > Litsea cubeba. Next base: position 20,937,533 of record CM022951.1, on the reverse strand, counting down.
TTCCTGCAGGGCATTGATGCCAAGCAGTATACAAGGTTCTGTTTTCCTTCCATCCTTGGAGTGAGCATCATAGGCTACTACTTTTAGTCTTGAGTTGGATTTGTTCATGATAGTTTGCATCTAATTTTGAGGTGGGTTTTTAGCCACTGATTTGGTTGATTGTGCTTCCCCCCACCACCCCCACAGAAAAAAAAAATCCTATTGAAGCATTCAATTAGCGCACGAATGAATCAAATCCCTTTGATGGCTGAAGGCTCAAATTAGGAAAAGAAGAGTGATGAAAAGAAGAGCAGCCCTAACCAGAATGTCGCACCAGTTTGCCTTTTATTTTTTATAATTTGTGTTGGATAAATAATTTGCAATGTTTAGAGAGAAAAAAAAAAAATAACAGCTCCAAATCAAGCATGACATCCACTTAAAATGTAAGAGTTTATTCATCTTGGACCTGATTTTATAATATTGATAAACTAGCAATAACTGTTATTCGCCCTAATGCAGACTAAGCTAACTGCAACAACGAACATATTGCACTAATACATTCAAAAATGGCATAGATTTAAGAGAATGTGTACTCCATGAAACATACCCTAATACAGCCTATGCCAACATTATTGCAATGACTAATATCACACCCACAAAACTCCAAAGTGATGCAGACACGAGGGATAGGGTTTACATGAAACATTCTGAAGCACGATAAACGTCTCCGCAGAGACTATGACATGAGAACGCACCTCAACAAATAAAAACCACACCAATAATATCAATCATCAACTTTGAGATCTACTCTCTACAATGCCATATAAAAAAAGAAAGAAAACTTTAGGGCTAAGAAGACTCCTAATTACACTAGGAAAGTAACTAAAAACCAATTTAGGAAATAAAAATAAGAAATAATATGAAATTGAAAATCTAATCCTAATTACAACTCATTAATAAAATTAAGAAACTGAATCGGATTTGCATAATTGGGATATGGATCATTCCCTCCCAGTTACAGGAAACTTGACCTCGAGTTTGCAAGTTGCTCCAATGTCCTCGATCAAACGCTAGTCGGGTTATGCAAAAGATCCACAATTGCTTTCCTCTCAGATCAACAACCTTACTCAAAGTTGATGGTAGAATCTGTCGCTCATTGACTCAACAAAGTTCTGTTGTTGTGGAACTATGGGATCTTGTTGCATAAGCCATCGAGTCGCTAGATATTTCATCAGTGGAATTTGCACCATAAAGTCACAATGTCCAAGTTTCCCTCGTTGATCCCCAAAGACACAATCAATATGGGGTACATCAATGATTGGTTCTTCGTTAACCTTTTGTGGCTCTTGAACGACATTGTCCTTATAAAGAAATCCGGTCCTCTTCTCTTTTAGGATGATCCTTTGTAGAAGTTCTATATGCTGCTTCTTTTAAATCAATCATAAGATCATCTTTGCCTTGGTCTTATTTCTTAGTGTCACCTTTGGTGTTTTCTGCCATGGATTTTAGGTCCGTTACTATAGTTTTGTTAAATAGGCCCAAAGCCCAGCTCATCTATAGGCCCAGATCACCTCACGCGGTTTTAGATTGAGTCAATAGTAGACACAGTTGTACATATCTCCTCCTTTTAATTGCTGTCCTAAGTTAGATTTACTAATTGATGTAATTAGCTTTCCTTCCTAACTTAGAACCCAAATTGATGTAATTAGTTGTTTCCTATCTTAGGCCCTTGATTAAAGGGATGTATTTACCTATAAATGTAGGTTCGATCTCCAAAGGAGACACAGAGAAAAATATTATTCAGTAATTTCTGATCTTCACGTGTTCTTGATTTTGTTATGGTATCAGAGCACCCAGGTTCATGATCATCTAGTTTCTCTTCTTTCAAAGAAATTAAGGTATACAGAGAGGAATAAATCTCTCTCTCTAGGGCAGAGAACAGATCAAGGGATCTGATCAACGAATTCCAGCGATTCACCATCTGCGACAGTTCCTTCATCTTGGTGGCCCACCCCTGATCATCAGATCAGTCTCCACAGACTACACAGACATAGTCGCCTGATGTTTCTAGAAATATTGGCGATTTTTTCAGGATTTTTCAACACCTCCAGGTAGTCTCTCTGATCATTCTCGTGGTTTTTCAAAAAATTCCTCTAGTTTCAATCAAGACCGTCCAGATTCTTGGATAATCAGCGGAATCAGGTCAAACCTGTTCCAATAGGTGCGAAAATATTGTGCCTTCTTGGATCACACATCCGATCAGCATCCAGATCCCTCTGTGGGGCCCACGTATAGGATCTGGAATTTCAGCCTGGGTCGTCTGAGGCATATTTTTCACTGTTCATCGTCCAAGTTGGGTTTTTTATTCTCTGCATCGTTGGATCTTACCATCTGCACACCGAAACAGTTTTTATACAACTGTTGCTTGATTTGATTACTGTTTATCACTTATTACATCAGAAAATTTTCAATCTAACATTGAGATGGAAAAATCTGAGGTCACTTTGATCAAATTTACGGGACAGAATTATCCTGCGTGGTCCTTTCAATTCCAAACCTACCTAGAAGCTAAGGAATTGTGGGGTTTTGTTTCTGGTACTGACCCTAAACCCACTGAGGATGAAAAGAAGATCTCCTCTTGGCACACTAAAGATGCCAAAATCAAATCCTGGATTCTGGGATCTGTCGAGCCTCATCTGATAATGAATCTCAAGCCTTACTCTACCTCGAAAGCCATGTGGGGGTACCTGAAGAAAGTATATCACCAAACTAACTCTGCACGTCAGTTTCATCTTGAATGTGCGATTGCTGAGTATGCTCAAGGGACAATGTCGGTACAAGACTACTATTCTGGATTTCGTACTCTGTGGTCAGAATATGATAGTATTAAGTATGCGGATGTAGATGACAATGTTTTAACAGTGATCCAAGACCTTCAGGCCTCTAGTCAGCGCGATCAGTTTTTGATGAAACTGCGCAATGAATATGAAATTGTCCGCTCAGCCCTGATGAATCGGACACCCCTACCTTCATTGGATGTTTGCTTGAATGAACTCTTACGTGAAGAACAGCGCCTTACGACCTCGGCTCATATTGCTCAACAAAAAACTGAGACCTATTCGGTCGCTTTCTCGGCAAACAAAGCTTCTCAACCTCCGCCTCATGATCTGAGCAAAACTCAATGCTACAGTTGTCAAAAATTTGGACATCTTGCATCTCAATGCAAACAGAAGGTCTGCCGTTACTGTAAAAAGTCGGGACATATCATCTCTGAATGCCGCCGCCGCCCACAACGTCCATCTCCGCAGTATCAGACTCCACAGTCTCCGACTCCACATGCCTATGTTGCTTCTTCGGATATGCCTGCTCCTACATCCGCATCCTCACAGCCTGGGCCCTCATCTTCTCTCACTCCTGAATTGGTCCAACAAATGATTGTCAATGCTCTTTCTGCATTTGGTCTATCAGGTACATCCCCTCCATCATCTACTTGGTTCCTTGATTCCGGGGCATCTAATCATATGACGTCTTCCCGTGCCCCACTCTCAAATATGCACAAATACAATGGCCATCTTCAAATACAAACTGCTAACGGGGACCAGGTTCCCATCACTGCTGTTGGTGACATTCCTGGTCCCATTCCGTTGAAAAATGTTTATCTGTGTCCCAATCTAACTTCAAATCTTTTGTCAGTCGGGCAGCTTGTTGAAAATAATTGTAACATTTCGTTTTCTTCTACCGGTTGTGTTGTGCAGGATCAGATGTCAGGGAAGGAGATCGTGAGGGGACCTAAGTGTGGACGCTTATTTCCACTGGATTTTTCTAAATTTTCTAGGACTCAATTTGACAATAATATGTTTTGTTTTTCTCTTAGCGATAATTGCCGTTTGTGGCATAATAGACTAGGACATCCTCATTCCAAGGCTTTATCCCTTATGTTAAATTCTGGTTTATTAAATAAATCTATTGGTTTATCTACTTGTGTGCCTTTTGATTGTGCTACTTGTAAAATGGGAAAGAGCAAAACTCTTCCGTTCCCTATCTCCACTTCCCACACCACTCAATGCTTTGATTTAGTTCATAGTGATGTATGGGGAATTGCTCCAGCCCTTTCCCATGCTAACTATAAATATTTTGTGACTTTCATTGATGATTTTAGTCGGTTCACATGGGTATATTTTCTCCATTCAAAATCTGATGTTTTTAATGTTTTTAAAATTTTTCTCGCTTATGTTGAGAATCAAACTCCGCCTATGTTGGGGTATCCTTGACATAGCCGGTCCCAAGCCCGGACAAAGGAGGAGGGTTGTGCGTTAGGTAGCCGACAGCCAGCACAATACTCAGTCGGATTTTTTTATGGATTTGATACCTAATGAAATTTCGTTGGGGCGTCCCCTACTTAGCGACGCGCTGTATGGTCCGGGTACAGTGATAAATGAGCAAGGACCGCTGCATCGGCGCCCGGGTGCAGTGCTAGATAGGCAAGGGTCCTCACACTTTATTGGACGAGTGTGGGGGGTAAGGAAGCTAGTCCAAAATAGAAGGCTGAGATTGGGCACTTGGAACATTGGGAGCCTAACTGGGAAACTTATGGAAGTGGTGGATACAATGGAAAGGAGACGAATCGCAATTGCTTGCTTGCAAGAGACAAGATGGGTGGGACACAAAGCAAAAGAGATTGAGAGGACCGGGTATAAGTTATGGTATACGGGACTTAATAGATCGAGGAATGGGGTCGGCATAGTGGTAAACAAGGACTTAAAGGAAGATGTAGTGAATGTAAAGCGCTATGGAGATAGGATTATTGCAATTAAGTTAGTATTAGGAGAAGAGATAGTGAACGTAATTAGTGCTTATGCCCCCCAGGTGGGCTTAGGAGATGGACATAAGGAGAAGTTTTGGGAAGACTTGGAAGGAGTGCTACTAGAGATACCCCAAGGAGAGATGGTCTTCATAGGAGGTGATTTGAATGGTCATGTAGGACGTGACGTAGATGGATACATAGGAGTACACGGGGGACATGGGTACGGTAATAGAAATGAAGAAGGGAAGGATATCTTGGAGTTTTCAGTGGCTTATGATCTCATGGTAACTAACACATTTTTTAGAAAGAGAGAGGAGCATTTGGTGACTTATAAGAGTGGCTCATCGAGGACACAAATTGACTTCTTCTTAACTAGGAAAAGAGACCGTTTAGCTTGTAAAGATTGTAAGGTTATACCGGGGGAGAGCTTGACTTCCCAACATAGGTTGTTGATCATAGATGTGCAGTTACAAAGGTGGACTAGAAAAAAGAAGTTGTATAGATGCTCAAGGACTAAATGGTGGAACCTGAAAGGTGATAAGCAACTAGCTTTAAGGGAAAGAGTACTAGAGGAAGACGTTTGGGCGACAGATGAGAGTGCAAATAATATGTGGGATAAGGTAGCAGAGTGTATTCGGAGGGTAGGGAAAGAAGTCTTAGGAGAATCTAAAGGGGGTGCTCCGGTACAGAAAGAAGCATGGTGGTGGAGCGAAGCCGTCCAAGGCAAGATAAGAGTTAAAAGAGAGTGCTTTAAAACGTGGCAAAAGGATCGAATTGAAGCGAACTTGGAGAGGTATAAAGAAGCAAAAAGAGAAACCAAAAAGGCAGTTAGTGAGGCCAAGGCAAAGGCATTTGAGGAGCTATATAGGCGACTTGACACTAAGGAAGGCGAAAGAGAGATATTCAAGCTTGCTAAAACTAGAGATCGGCGGACCAAGGACTTAAACCAAGTTAAATGCATTAAGGATGAGGATGAAAAGGTATTAGTAAAGGAGGAGGAGATAAAGGAGCGTTGGAAGAGCTACTTCTACAAGTTATTTAACGAAAGCAGTAGTAGTGACATACAATTGGGGCAGCTTACCATTTCTAGAGAAGAAGCGAATCATATGTTCTATAGGAGAATCAGTAGGGAAGAAGTTAAAGAAGTATTGAAAAGAATGAAGAATGGGAAAGCGGTTGGGCCAGATGGTATCCCTATTGAGGTATGGAGGTGCTTGGGGGAGGATGGTATTAGTTGGTTGACAAAGCTTTTTAATGTAGTGCTAAAGAGCAAGAAGATGCCTAATGCATGGAGGAAAAGTATTCTTATACCCATATACAAGAACAAAGGAGATATTCAGAACTGTGCGAACTACCGCGGGATTAAATTGATGAGCCATACGATGAAATTATGGGAGAGAGTTATTGAGAGAAGACTAAGAAGAACAACAAATATTTCAGAGAATCAATTTGGTTTCATGCCTGGGAGATCAACCATGGAGGCTATCTTTCTCTTGAGGAGGTTAATGGAACAGTATAGAGAAGGTAAGAGAGATTTACATATGGTGTTCATTGACTTGGAGAAGGCTTATGACCGGGTTCCTAGGGAGATTCTTTGGAAAGTTCTGGAAAAGAAAAGAGTTTGTGTCGCTTATATTGAGGCGATAAGGGATATGTATGATAGAGTCGTGACATCTATAAGGACGACTGGCGGCGAAACTAAGGAGTTTCCTATCACGATTGGGCTACACCAAGGCTCAGCGTTAAGCCCGTACTTGTTTGCCCTAGTTATGGATGAGATTACAAGACATATCCAGGATGAGGTGCCGTGGTGTATGTTATTTGCAGATGACATTGTTTTAGTGGATGAGACGAGAGAAGGAGTGAATGCTAAACTTGAATTGTGGCGGAAAACATTAGAGACAAAAGGGTTTAGGCTAAGTCGATGCAAAACGGAATATATGGAATGCAAGTTTAGTCAAAGTAGGACACCTGGTAACATAGAAGTAAGTTTGGGCACACAAAAGATAGTAGAAAAGAAAACTTTAGGTACCTTGGATCTATGGTGCAACAGGATGGAGGGATTGATACTGATGTAAGTCACAGGATTCAAGCCGGGTGGACCAAATGGAGGAGTGCTTCGGGGGTCTTGTGTGATCGGAAAGTCCCCCTCAAGGTTAAAGGAAAGTATTATAAGGTGGCGGTACGGCCAGCGTTGTTATATGGATCAGAGTGTTGGGCAGTAAAGCATAATCATGTCAAGAAGATGGAAGTTGCGGAGATGAGAATGCTAAGATGGATGTGCGGGATCACAAGGAGAGATAGGATTAGGAATGAGGAGATTAGGGGCATAGTAGGAATAGTACCGATTGGAGATAAAATGAGAGAAAATCGACTGAGATGGTTCGGCCATGTTAGAAGGCGTCCAACAGAGGCACCTGTTAAAAGGTGTGAAAGCATGGAGTTTGCCAAGAGTAGGAGAGGGAGAGGGAGACCCAAGAGAAGTTGGAAAGAAACTATTAAACATGATCTTGCCTACATGGATCTAACGGAGGACATGGCCCTAAACAGATTTGATTGGCGTCGTCAAATCCATATAGCCGACCCCACCTAGTGGGAAAAGGCTTGGTTTGGTTTGGTTTGGTTTGGTTATGTTGAGAATCAATTTTCCACTTGCATTAAAATCTTGCGATCTGATTCCGGCGGGGAATATGTATCCTCAGATTTTCAACGGTTTTTGCAACACAAAGGCATTATTTCTCAAAAAACTTGTCCTTATACTCCCCAGCAGAATGGAATTGCTGAAAGGAAAAATAGACATCTCCTTGATGTCACTCGTTCCCTTCTTCTTGAATCATCGGTTCCTTCCCGTTTCTGGGTTGAGGCATTGGCTACGGCGACTCATCTAATTAATCGTATGCCATCAACTTCCATTGAGAATCAAAGTCCATATTACCGATTGTACAAGATCTCTCCAACCTATGATGATCTTCATGTTTTTGGCTCCATTTGTTTTGTGCATTTGCCTCCTTCTGAGAGAACAAAACTAACAAAACAATCTGCCCAGTGTGTTTTTTAGGATATGCACCCTTCCAGAAAGGGTTCCTTTGTTATGATCCTCACATTCGTCGTTTACGTACCTCTAGGAATGTCGTTTTCTTTGAACAACAATATTTTTTTCAAAAACATATTGATCCTTCTCCCTCCTCCTCACCTTCTTTTGTGTCTTTACCTGGTTTTTCTGACAACCCATCAATTGTTCGATTTAATCAAAATTTTGTGTATCATCGAAGGAACAGAGAAGCGCCTACCAGGGATCCCCCTCTTGATCTTCCTCTGGCATCTGATCCACCCCCGGCACTTGATACCTCTGGACATCCTTCATTGCGTCGCTCCACTCGTCTTTCGGTACCACCAGCTCGTTATGGGTTTTCACATACTTCTTTAATGGCCACTTTATCTTCTTCTTCCGTTCCCCAATCCTATTCTCAAGCTGTGCAGGATCAATGTTGGAATCAGGCTATGCAAGATGAACTAGATGCATTAGAGCAAAATCAGACGTGAGACGTTGTCCCGCTTCCTTTAGGTGTCAAACCTATTGGCTGTAAGTGGGTTTTTTCTCTCAAGCTCAAATCAGATGGCACTTTAGATCGCTATAAGGCGCGTCTGGTTGCTCTTGGAAATCGGCAGGAATATGGCATTGATTATGAGGAAACTTTTGCTCCAGTTGCCAAAATGACTACCGTACGTACAATTCTTGCTGTTGCTGCATCCCAGTCTTGGCCTCTATATCAAATGGATGTCAAGAATGCGTTTCTACATGGTGATCTCAAAGAAGATGTCTATATGCGCTTGCCTCAGGGATGCTCCTCCGAGAAGGGTATGGTTGCCAAACTTCGCCGCTCCCTCTATGGTCTGAAGCAAGCTCCTCGTGCATGGTTTGAGAAATTTCAAGCTGCTCTTCTCCGCTTGAATTTTCATCCGAGCTCGTATGATCCTTCTATGTTTCTACATCATGCTCCATCCGGGATCACTGTACTACTTGTCTATGTTGATGACATCGTCATTACTGGTCCTAATGCGAAAATGATTCAGGAGCTCCAAGCTTCTCTTAGTGAGACATTTCACATGAAGGATCTCGGCCCTCTACACTATTTCCTCGGTCTTGAAGTTCATCAATCGCCTACAGGAATAGTTCTCAATCAACACAAATACATTGTTGATCTCATTGACTTAGCTGGCCTTACTACCTCTGCCCCGGTAGATACGCCAGTTGAAATGAATGTCAAACTCAGCAGAGAAGAGGGTGCTCTTCTTTCCGATCCTACTGCATATCGCCAGCTAGTTGGTAGCTTGATCTACCTCACGATCACTCGTCCCGATATCTCTTATGCGGTCAATCTGATGAGTCAGTTCATGACTGCTCCTCGTCACCTCCATCTGGCTGCTTTCGTCGCATCATTCGTTATCTGATTCGCACACCGACTAGTGGGCTGTTTTTTCCATCCAACAATCCTCTTTCTCTCAAAGCTTATTCTGATGCTGATTGGGCTGGCTGTCCGGATACTCGCAGATCGACGACAGGATGGTGTATGTTTTTAGGTGATAGTCTCATTTCTTGGAAATGCAAGAAACAAGGAACAGTTTCCAAATCCTCTACCGAGGCTGAGTACAGAGCCATGTCTGCTGCCTGCTCCGAAATTCTTTGGCTACGCGGTCTGCTCTCTGAGATTGGTTTTCCACCAGAAGGCGCTACCCCCCTCCATGCCGATAATACAAGTGCCATTCGGATTACTGAAAATCCGATTTTTCATGAACGCACTAAACACATTGAGGTTGATTGTCACTTCATACGTAATGAGTTTAAACGTGATGTCATCAGCCTTCCTCATGTCTCCACTGAACTTCAACTTGCTGATATTCTCACTAAAGGTCTTCCGCGCCCTCGACATCAGTTCTTGGTTGGCAAATTGATGCTTGTTGATTCTCCCGCATCAATTTGAGGGGGGGGGGGGGGGGTGTTAAATAGGCCCAAGGCCCAGCTCATCTATAGGCCCAGATCACCTCACGTGGTTTTAGATTGAGTCAATAGTAGATACAGTTGTACATATCTCCTTCTTTTAATTGCTTTCCTAAGTTAGATTTACTAATTGATGTAATTAGCTTTCCTTCCTAACTTAGAACCCAAATTGATGTAATTAGTTGTTTCCTATCTTAGGCCCTTGATTAAAGGGATGTATTTACCTATAAATGTAGGTTCGATCTCCAAAGGAGACACAGAGAAAAATATTATTCAGTAATTTCTGATCTTCACGTGTTCTTGATTTTGTTAAGTTTAACTTCTTTTTTCTTGCTCTTTGTTTCTTCAGTTGAAGGTGATGATGTAGAAGGAGATACTGTTGTCGATTGCAATGGAACAAACACAAACCGTAGTCCTTTCCACACGAAGGAATACGTGTTCTTCTCTTTATCATTGTTCACCTCCCAAAAAAAAAAAGCCATGGTCATCCCAAAAGAATATGATTGATATTCATAGGGATCACATCACAACAATTTTTTTCCTTATAATTGCCAATCTTAAAAGATAGCAGACATTTGTGAGTCACACAAGAATGACAAAATCATTAGCCCATCAAAACGTTGTAGGGATTCGAAAGCTTCTCAGATGGCCAATGAGTTTTGTCAATAACCTTTTCTCAACTAGATTTATCGCACTAACATTGTCAATAACTAAATTAGTTATCTTTTCTTCAACTCTTACCCGTGTTTGGAAAATTTTAATCTGTCTCCACCCTTCTTCTTTCTCATTTTTAGTGGGAAGTCTGCGTATAACAAGTGCGGGATTATGCTCTCCAGCAAAGTGCGATTCAACAATATGGGCTCTCATTCCTTGTTGAAATTTTCCTTCTTGAGACTTAACTTGACATATGTGAAATTGCCTAAGTATGAGCTCAATATGGATAGCTTCCCTGAACTTTTCTCGAATGCCCATATTGATTTGGATGCAAGGACATAAAATACTCGATGCTTTTGGAAGAATAGACTGACCTTATGTGTAAATCTCTTCACCACAAGTGCTCAGGCAAAAATAGCTATCGAATCCGATATCAGATGAACCCATAATTGCAAAAATAAATTTGAGCCCTCGATTTGGTCAAATTTCCGTTTGACCACGATTCACAGATGTCAATAACTCTGTTGACTGTGCTTCACCACTGGGCTTCCTTGGGCTCCTCTTTTAATGGATCTGGTGTAAGAAACAGGGCCCGAACCCTGTTAATAGGGGCTTCTCAGTGGAGTGGGTCAAGTCCAACCCGACCTTGAACAAACCTGGGCTTAATTACAGGCCCAATAAAATTCTAATAAAGGGAAAGCGCTGCTCGAGTGCAGATGCTGCTATTGGCACGCTGAATCAAAGAAGACAATCTGTCACTGTGTGAGGCTACGAATGGAGGTCAGCGGTCGGTGATGACGTGGCCGGCAGCAGGAGTTCCTCGGGCGGCGTGCAATCACAAAGAGCAAAGATGTCTTTTCCTTCTTCCTCTGTTCTGCCTTCTTTTTCTTTCATGTTTTTTTCTTTTTTGTCAAGATACCAACGAGACCTCGCTCTTTTAGATCCGCAATATCTGGTTCAGTCCCTCTTCTTCCTTACTTCCGATTTCAGCAGACAAAAATTCTGCTGCTGAATGTGGGTTATGGAGGCGCTGGGTGTGACAGGTGGCTAGGGTGGCAACGCAACCGGCAGAGCCTCTTCTTCTTCCCTTCTTCTCGTTCTTTTCCTCTCTTTTTTTCTTTTGCCTTAATCAGAGAGCAGGGGCTTTTCCGGGACGAGGGTTTGGCTGATGATGGCTGGGTTTGAGGGATCGATTTAGTGTTTTGGTTTTGTGACAGTGGGGTATGGGTGTTTGGGATGGATTCGCCAGGGTTGAAATGAAATTGGCAGGGGTTTGGGATTTGGTGAAGATGACTGAGATCAAGATGGGATGAGGATAGATTAGGATTTTGCCCGGGGTGAGGGTTTTCGATTTGGGTTTGGTAATTGACTTTGGAAGTTTTGAATGTCTGATTTGGTGATGGATCGAAGTTCTGTGGATTGGTTGGATTTGGCCTGTTCGACAATGGGATTTGAATTTGGCTGGGAAGATCTGAGGGCTGGTGGGGGATTTGATATGGTACGGATACTAATGGTGATGATTGGAGCTAAAACGAAATTAAGGGTAACGATTGGATTGCCTGATCAAGTTTTTGCATAGGATCATTCGCTCTAATACCAACTAATGCAGACCTTAGGATTAGGGTTTGCATGAAAAGTGCCGAAGCACAATAAAGGTCTCCGCAGAGACTACCACACAAGGATGCATCTCGACAGATAAAAACCGCACCAATAATATTAATCATCAACTCTTCCTTTCCAAAAAAAAAAAATATTAATCATCAACTCTGAGATTTAATCTCTACAATGTCATATGAATAAGAAAAGAAAACTTAAGCGTTAAGACTCCTAATCAAACTAGGAAAGAAATTTATAGCCAATTTAGGAAATAAAAATAAGAAATCCTAATGAAATTGGAAATGTAATCCCAATTACAACACATTAATAAAATTAGGAAATTAAATCGGACTTGTATCGTTCAGATCTACATCACGAAAACACTTCATTTCAGGGAAGGCCAGATTGATCAATGTCAAGTCTCAATAATATTTGCGGTTCACACCCACGGTTAAGCAACAAATAAACTTAAATGTTAACAAGAAACAACATATATCATTGAGTTTACCTTTTCAAAGTCCACGTCCTCTGCCAACCTCTTCCCGGCACTATGCACACCAAAAATTTGCACCCGCTGCTTTGAGTCAGGTAAACCAATGTATAAGCGACGATCAATGCGTCCAGCACGAACAAATTCTGGGTCCAGCTCATCCGGCCGATTAGTTGCACAGATGAAGATAACGGCTTGTCCTAGAGAAAAGCGATCGACACCAATTTTCTCTTTCCTGCACATGATAAACTACCACTAAGAGAAATAAAATATGATCCAGCGCTAGTTTCAATTCAATAGAAAATTACAAATAATAAAGAAGTTACAAAGAAATATAGTTTATCAACATCCTAATAAAAGCAAGCCCAATGTACAAGGATGTCAGTGTCACCAGTATAAATTTTACAACAGAGAAAAGATTCAGGTTACAGTGCATGATCACATCCTCATAGGATATTTATAAGGCTGCCATATGGTTATGATATCCTTTAATGCAAAGAGCATGAAGAGAGAATCATTTGAGACTAAACGCAATTCAACTTTTAATATGATTGTGTAAGAAAGCATCAGCATCATTCCTTTACCATAAAATTATAAAAAATAAAATCACTCGCAAATGTGGTACAGATATCAAACATTTATTTCACTTTCTCTAGAAAATACAATAGTTAATGTCTTCTTTTTGCTTTTATCTAATGCTGATTTAAAAAGGAAAAACTGAATTTCTGCAACTGCAAGTCTAACGATAACAGAATATTGTTCATGCAGTACAAAGTGTAAATATTTTGTAACAGAGAAGAAGATTGAAAAAGAAATGCGTGTACTACAGCATTCAATTCTTCATAAAAAGAACCATGTTCAATTCCATTAGCAATTGCATAGCAGCTACAACTACTTAATTCTGATTGTGGCACAGTAGGAAATATTTCCATTCAAAATATATCAATGCATTTTAAGGATACCATCTTCGCCAAGGTAAAGTGGATTTTGAAATTGTAACCAGTTCACTATTATAAGACTAGAGATACTAGAGAAGATAGCACTATCTATTCTGCTGTGCAAACCAAAAATATATGAGCAGTATAAGAAAACTGGGCTGAACCGGTCGGCGTGACTGGAAATAAAAGTTGAATGCTTCAGATTTAGTTCACTAATTACTATCATGAAGAGTTATTGAAAATCCTCTTTTATTATTTGAATGATTTTAGTTGTTCATAAGTGAAAATGCATTTGGTTCTACCCAACACTATATCATTAGTGAACTGGCAACGACCCAAATGAATATACACTTACTAAGAGCCTGGTTCACCTTGGCGAAGTTGATCAACAGATTGGATCAGGTTAAAATAGGGACAGAGATGGGTGGATTTTCAGAACCAACGGATCTATCATGACTGAGATATGGACTATGAAAAATCAATGGTCGTAAACCCCTTAATCTCACATCCAGTGGTTGAGCAAGTCCGTACAGGGCACAAAGAGGGTTTAGGGGCCGAAATGTACAATCTTTTAGGTGAGAAGAGAAAGGAAGGGGAAGACCAGGGGGCCCAAAAGTGGGCCCCGCAGAGGCCACACTCCAATTGCAACATCACCCAAGAGAACAAACCTATATATTTTTCATAAACAGAAATAAAAGTCTGCAAAGAAAAAGGAAAGATGGAGGAAAATGAAACAAGAACCAAGAAGAGATTTTTCTTGATATAAGTCTAGCAACAAGCCTACGAAGCACGGGTCGTCAGTATTTTGCACATGGGTTACATAAAAGAAATTTACAGGAGTAAAATTTAAACAGGTGAAACATATTACAGTATTTTTCATATGTAAAATTTAAATAGGTGAAACGTATTACAGCAATCGTTTGCAAGACGATTTTCGCTAGTAAATGAGATGGGATGGAAAGGAAAATAGCAAGAAAGGATCTATATCAATTTTTATACAATTAGGTGGGCTCCAGGACCTCAAAACTTTTCTACAGAGAAAGTAGTGATCTAACACAGTCATCAGATCATATCATGAATTAGGGGCCCACAAAAGTGAATAAAATTAAAAGGTAGAATTAAGTCGTTTTGTGTTTTGAGGATATAAGATATGAACCTCCAAGCATTGAGGTGTATCATATATTTATGAGAAAATTCAGTGGTTTGAATAATGAATTGGGGAACCACAAAAGTGAAGATAATCAGAAACAAGAATGTACCATTCTACTTTTTCAAAAATAACATATTTTCACCCTCTTAAGCAACTTCAATGGGCATGCTTTGAGTAACCAAATGTTCTTATTCTTCCTTCTCTAGATCGTATTCGTATGGGTTCAATTTCTCTCCCATTGGATCCCACAAGAGATGTTGTTCAAGAAGAAAAGGGTGATGGAAATGTCTAAGAAGTCCCTTGACATCATAAATTCCTACAAGTGACGATGTTCCTAAAAGTTAAAAAGTTGTTTTGACATATACTCGATAGATAAAGAGAGAGAACAACTAGTTCATCAGATTGTCCGCCCACTGACTTCCCAGATCCAGGTTTTGCAACAAGTGTCTGATAAAGAACTTCGTTTCTTTTAAGTTTATTCTTCGGTTTCTCCATTGTATTGTGCTTCCTTTAACCATACTTTTGTTGGTATTCCATCTTGATTTTGTGGTGTTATATCTTACTCAAAATGGAAGGCTACCATGGTTGATGAAATGCAAGATCTCAAGAAGAATGGTACTTATGAGCAAACTACTCTTCTAGTATGTTTTTGAATGGCAGCATGCCTGGAACCCAGGATATTGTGGTTGTGACACAGAGTCTTCCAGCTGTGCTACCTGTTATGAAAATGTCAATCCAAGTCCAATCAAGCCCAGGCCCATTCTGGGTCCAAACTTTATATATTACTTAGTCAAAGCTTCTTAGTTTGTAAAACAGATTTTTAGGATCTGATTAGATATACTTACATGTAATCAGGGATTTCATCCCCTTTATAATGAGAAGAACAGTCGACCAAGGAGGTCACGGAATTAAGCCAACTTTGCAATATTATTTCCATCTCTTTAAAATGATATGGTATCAGAGCATTGATATCTAGATCATTCAAGTCATCTTCCTCGTCTGGAAGCACTCAGTGCATCTCCGATCAGGTGTGGCCCACCTGAGATCTTCTTCATCAACTCCGCGGAACCAGACCATGTTGGTCGACTAGCATTGCTGGTTTTTCTGGTGATTTTTCAGGAATTTTTTTCCCATCCGAAGTGGATTTTCCATCGCCATTTGTGGTTCGTCAGATTTCTCAATCTGATTTCATCTCGGCCGTCTAAAATCAAGGATCTTGGTTATTTTTGGCTGAATCTTCTTCCCTCACTTGCGAAAATTCGAGGTGTCTTCATCCCCGACCTCTGATCTATCATATGATGATCTGGTGGGGCTTCCGTTTATGGCATCATACTGGCCGAATGATCGTCAGTCAGTTTTAGTGCAGATCTGTGCACTGTTTCGGTTGTACTGTCATTATTTGTGCATCTTCTCCATTATCAACCAACTATTATTCGCTGGAAGACATTTTCTGCCACCTGATCATCTGTGATCATTCCTGATCATCTCTGATCAGCCGTGGCCCACCTGCGATCATCCACATCATATCAGCGGAAGCGGCTCATCTTGGTCGACTTGGTCTCCTCTTATTTCTGGGCATTTTTTCAAGATTTTTGGATCATCAGAGGTAGGCCTTCTACTCATTTTTGTGAAAATTCAGTTTTATCATCCTGTTTTCATCACAGCCGTCCAGATTTTTGGATTCCTGTTGGATCTGCCTGGGACCACTTCCATTAGGTGCGAAAATAGTTCCTCTTTTCATCCCCACCCTGTGATCTGGCCATTGATCCATTGCTGGGGCAACCGTGGGCATCCACCCACTGACAGGGTCGTCTGTTGTGTTTTTTTTTCCCTGCTACAGTGCTGTGAGATATCTGGTTCTGTTTCTGCTGTTTTGGGCCAATTGCATGTTCTTCTAGCTACAACAACTGTTATAATTTATTTCTGGTCCGGCTGTTCTTCGTCATTTATTCTGGTGTGCAATTGTTCACTTTGTCTACTCATCATGGAAAAATCTGAGATTAAAATGGTTCAGTTTGATGGAACCAATTATACCTCCTAGGCCTTCCAATTTCAAATTTATTTAGAAGGCAAGGAACTCTGGTCATATATTGATGGATCTGAACCCAAGCCAGCGGAAGATGACAAGAAGATTTTAGCTTGGAAAACTAAGGATGCTAAAATCAAAACCTGGTTGTTGGGCTCGGTTGCGCCCCATTTTATCCTCAACCTCCAACCTTGTAAAACTGCCAGGGAAATGTGGGATTATCTTCAGACGATCTATCACCAAGGCAATGCTGCCCGTCAATTTCAATTGGAACTTGACATTTCTCAGTTCACTCAAGGCACCCAGTCTATTCAGGAGTATTATAATGGTTTTCGCCGACTTTGGTCAGAATATGATGAGATTAAGTTTGCCAAGGTGTCCGAGGCACTCCTACCTGAACTTCTTCCCTTACAACAAAGTAGCCATCGGGATCAGTTTCTGATGAAACTTCGTCGGGAGTTTGAGACAGTTCGATCTAACTTAATGAGCAGGGCTTCTCTTCCTAGCTTGGATGACTGTCTTCAGGAGCTTCTGCAAGAAGAACAACGTCTGTCCACGAAAACTACTCTGGAACAGCAGGGTTCTATTGAGACTCCACTTGCCTATGTTGCTATCACCAGACCATCTTCCCGGGATATCAGTAAAGTTCAGTGCCATAACTGCAGGAAATATGGTCACTATGCAAACCAATGCAAGGCAACAATCTGCCGATATTGTAAGGCAACTGGTCATGTTATTGAAGAATGCCGAAAAAAGAATCGCAATTCTACTTCCCGCAATTATGTGCAGTCAGGCCCTGGTACTTCCACAGTGACGTCAGCTCCTACTGCTTACACAATAACAACTCCACCATATGCATCATCGGACTTCAGTGGTTCTCTGCAATCCGATTCATCCTCCCTGCCTGGTTCCTCATCACAATCTGCGTCCTTAGCTCCTCTCACCCCTGAAATGGTTAACCAAATGATCATCAATGCCTTGGCATCCATGAACATTGCAGGTACTGATTCCTCTCTTTCCAATACATGGTACTTAGATTCTGGTGCAAGTAACCATATGACCTCTTCACCCGTACCATTACAGAATGTTGTTCCTTACACTGGTCATCTCACTGTTGAAGCTGCCAACGGAGATCATCTCCCCATCACCTCTGTTGGTGATACCCCTGGCCCCTTACCCTTAACCAATGTTTTAGTTTCTCCTCATCTTGCTACCAATTTGGTTTCTGTGGGTCAACTTGTTGAAAATAATTGCAATGTCTCCTTTTCTTCTTCTGGCTGTGTTGTGCAGGACCAGGAGTCGGGGGAAGTGATCGCGAGGGGGCCTAAGCGTGGCAGACTTTTTTCCTTACCAGTGTCTTCCGTCATTGAGAATAAAACTTTACATCAGTTGTTTTGTTTTTTTATTCAGAATAATTCTCGATTGTGGCATAATCGACTTGGTCATCCAAATCCTTCCACTTTGTCTACTTTATTTCAATCTGGATTGTTACATAAACCTTTTGACTCTGCTTCTTTTGAATGTGATGCTTGTAAATTAGGAAAGAGTAAAACTTTACCTTTTCCACACTCCACCACACGGAGCACTGCATGTTTTGACTTAATTCACAGTGATGTTTGGGGCATTGCTCCGACCCTTTCCCATAGTCATTTCAAGTACTTTGTAACTTTCATTGATGATTACAGCCGATTTACTTGGATTTATTTATTGCATTCCTGATGTTCTTAATGCATTTAAATTTTTTGTTAACTATGTTGAAAACCAATTTGCTAAATGCATTAAAACTTTGCGCTCAGACTCAGGGGGGGAATATGTTTCCAAGGATTTTCAATCCTTTCTAAACAATAAAGGAATCATTTCTCAACGTACATGTCCGTATACTCCACAACAAAATGAAGTCGCGGAACGGAAAAACAGGCATCTTCTTGATGTCACTAGAACTCTTCTGATTGAATCATCCGTTCCCCCTCGTTTTTGGACTGAAGCTCTCACCACGGCTGTCTATCTCATTAACCGCCTTCCATCACATACTATTGCTCATTTCACGCCTCATTTTAAGTTGTTTGGTCATCATCCTGTGTTTGATCACCTACATACATTTGGCTGTCTTTGCTTTGTTCATCTACCTCCCACAGAAAGAACAAAACTGACAGCACAATCTCGCAGGTGTGCTTTTTTGGGTTATGCCACTAATCAAAAAGGTTTTGTTTGTTATGATCCCATTGGTCGTCGTATCAGGGTTTCTCAAAATGTTATTTTCTTTGAAAATCAATATTTCTTCCAAACTCACATAGATTGTCCTTCACCCTCTTCACCAGCTCTCTTACCAGGTTTTTCAAATCAACCCTCTGTTACTAGGTTTCATCCTGCTTTTGTATACCATCGACGGGAGAAACCTCCCATTGCAGATGGCCCTCCCCCTGATCCTCCACCGACAACTAGTTCAGCGCCTACTACTGCTTTACGTCGATCCTCCAGAACTTCTAGACCGCCAGAGCGATATGGCTTTACACATACTTCTTTGATGACCACTATCTCTTCTATCTCTATTCCAAGTTCTTATTTACAGGCTATCTAACACGATTGCTGGAACCAGGCCATGAAGGAGGAATTAGATGCATTGGCTCTGAATCACACATGGGATATTGTGGAGTGTACTCCGGCAGTTAAGCTCATTGGTTACAAATGGATCTACTCGATCAAACTTAAATATGATGGCTCCTTGGATAGACACAAAGCTAGACTTGTGGCCCTCGGAAACAGACAGGAGTATGGCATTGACTACGAGGAGACATTTGCACCGGTGGCAAAAATGACCTCTGTTCGGTTACTTCTCGCCATTGCTGCATCTCAGTCTTGGCCATTATACCAAATGGATGTCAAAAATGCATTTCTCCATGGGGATTTGCACGAAGAAGTCTATATGCGTATACCACAGGGCATCCCCTCTCCCTCCAAGAAGTCTGTCTGTCGGTTGCGAAAATCACTTTATGGTCTAAAGCAAGCTCCACGGGAGTGGTTCGAAACCTTCAGGGGTCGATTATGCGAGAGTGGGTTTACTCAGAGCCCTTATGATCCATCTCTCTTTCTGTGCCACACATCTACAGGGGTTACTGCACTTCTGGTGTATGTTGACGATATTATTATCACTGGTACGGATGATGGTATGATCAAATCTCTCCAAGCTTCCCTTCGGACTTCCTTTAATATGAAGGATTTGGGTCCTTTGCATTATTTCTTGGGCTTAGAGGTGCATCAATCTCCAAAAGGTCTTTTTGTTAATCAACACAAATACACATCCGACCTTATCGAGTTGGCCGACCTCCAGGATTCTTCGCCTGTTGATACACCCGTAGAGGTAAATCTCAAACTGAGTAAACATGATGGAGAGCTTCTTCCTGATCCTCATACATACCGGCGCCTCGTGGGCAGTTTAGTCTATCTCACCATCACTAGACCTGACATTTCATATGCTGTTAATCTTGTGAGCCAGTTCATGACCGCTCCTCGACACCTTCATTTGACAGCTGTGAAGCGCATTATCCGTTATCTGCTAAGAACTGTTCATCGTGGTTTATATTATCCGAAGGATAATCCTCTTCAACTAACTGCTTATGCGGATGCTGACTGGGCAGGCTGTCAAGACAGGCGTCGTTCTACTACTGGTTGGTGCATGTACCTTGGCAATTCACTCATTTCTTGGAAATGCAAGAAACAGGCACGTGTATCCAGATCTTCCACGGAAGCTGAATATAGGGCCATGTCTTCTGCTTGTTCTGAAGTCTTATGGCTACGGGGCCTTCTTTCGGAACTTGGGTTCACTCAAACCTCTCCTACTCCATTACATGCCGACAATACTGGGGCTATCCGAATCACTGAAAATCCAGTATTCCATGAACGCACCAAGCATATTGAAGTTGACTGCCATTTTATTAGGGATGAATTTAAACGGGCTGTCATTAGTCTACCTCATGTCCCTACAGAATTTCAGTTTGCAGATATCTTCACAAAGGGACTTCCTCGGCCTCGACATCAATTTCTTGTTTCCAAATTGCTACTTTATGACTCCCCAGCATCAATTTGAGGGGGGGTGTCAATCCAAGTCCAATCAAGTCCAGGCCCATTCTGGGTCCAAACTTTATATATTACTTAGTCAAAGCTTCTTAGTTTGTAAAACAGATTTTTAGGATCTGATTAGATATCCTTACATGTAATCAGGGATTTCATCCCCTTTATAATGAGAAGAACAGTCGACCAAGGAGGTCACGGAATTAAGCCAACTTTGCAATATTATTTCCATCTCTTTAAAATGATAGAAAAGAGATTATGGGTTGCAATTGTTCTACAAGACATTTAGATATATTTTGTGTTGCAACTTTCAAGACCTTGATCTATAATCCAAATAAGTCTATTAAGAGATCTTTGCCAGACTAGTAGCAATCGGCTTCAAGACCTTGATGTATAATCCCAATAACTTTCAAGACCATATAATATTATAATCACATGGTGTAGATTATAAGATCTTTGCTCCAACACTACAGTTAATCTCTATTATAATTATTTAATCACTTACAACTAACTCTTCAAGGACATTAAATCAACCGGATGTAGAGAGTGCCTTCCTCTACAGGAAACCGTCCACCACAATTTATTCCAAAAATCAAGATGGAAAGAAATGTATGCTAAATAAAGTGATTGATGGCCTTAAGCTGTTCCCTTTTACTTGGTTTGACCGGTTCAATCCAACCATGCTGAGGTTTAGATACAAGAGGTGTCAAGCTGACCATGCCTGTCAGAAGGGGTAGTTAGTGATGTCATTATTGATTATTCTCATAGTTATGCTGATGATATAGCAGCTATATGAGATGATGAAAAAGATATACAGAATTTAAAGGCATTTTTAGAAAGGAGTCTTAACGATAAGGATCTTGAATTCTTAAAATACTATTTGCAAAAAAATGTTATGAGATCTTGGAAAGGGATTGTGAATCTTAACCAAAGTATACCCTTCATCTTATAAGGCCGGGAAGCTAGGAGATAAAACTGTTGAGTCTCCAGTTTAACAAAATCAACTTCAGCCAGATAGTAGTGACTTAGTGCATGATACCGGATAATATTAGAGGCTAGTAGATATATTATTAATTGGACCAGAATAAACATCCCATATACAGTGAGTCTATCTATGAGTGTGTCCAACCAATTCATGCACATGCATTCACCTAGGACATGCCATTTTGAGGTTTTTATCCAGTGCTTTGATATCTTAAGGAATTGTTTGTTTGCGATCATTTACATGTAAATGATTCCCATGCGTAACAATTATGCGCCATCACATTTGTTTGCCCTCGTATATGCATGAGATGCATAAATGAGGTGTGAAAATGGTAAGTAAATAAGGCCATTTACACCAATATTTTCATCCAAAAAGATGCCAGTACACTTTCTTACACAGTGATTGCATTCTTAAGGGCCCTATCAACCACCTTTATTATTTCTCACACCGGTGAGCCCCACATTTGCAATCCAAACCATTCTCACAAACCCCAACATCTAGAAGCTGATTATCTTAAATCTGCATAGATTTTGAGTAATTTATTAAAAAGTCCAAACATATAGATCTAATTTTCTGCACTTGGGTGGCCCCCAATTCATATATCCAAACCGTTCAATATTCTTGCATTATTAATAGTTAATATTAGAACATTTAGTTTCATATCTCAATTCTTCATGGATTTTGAGAAATATGAGAAAGACGTCCAAAAACGCCCTAAAATATCTAGAACCATTAGATGTACTTATGTGAAAATGGTGATTTAGACAAACATGGTAATGTGTTTCACATGTCAACATTTGCATATGTAAAACCCATTTTTCTATCACGAGTGAAAGGCAAATGAACCCTAAGGGATATTTTAGTAGTGGGGTTTTATATTCTAAATTTATTATCATGGGCTTCCTTGTATTGAAGCAGTTACCAAGCAGGTTAGGTTGGTTCCAAGTCTAACAGGTGATTGAATATGGTTTACTATGCTTCAGTGTTAGCCCAAAAAAATGTTGAAGCTGAATAGTGAGGAATGGCACATTACACTGTACATGTGAGCTAATATGGTTGAAAATGTTGTTAAATGCATTGGAAATTGAAGTTCATCTCTGATGGTTCTCCACTGTGATAATGAAGCTGTCATTCTTGTTGCTTTGAATCTGGTCTATCATGAACAAGCGAAGCATATCGAGGTTGACTGTCACTTCATCAGGGAGAAAGTGGCACAGATTCATATAAAGTATAATAATCGAGTATAACATCTACTAATGAAAGTATTTTAAAAGATCTGCCTTTATCACACATTTTCAAGTCGTGCATGGTTGATAATCATACTCCAGCTGTCGGGGGGTATCCAAGAATCCTCTCATTTTTTGTATCTTCTTCATATTATTTGCTCATAGATACACGAATCTGGAAGGACATGCAGATAACCATATCATATAGAGTGATATATTAAAAAAGGCATTAGTCAAAATGGCTAATTAACCTTCACTATCAAACAAGCCTATCTTTTTTCACTTTTTCTTATTTCTTCTTCACTTCATTTCTTTCATATCAGATCATCTGTCCAGAACTATACACTAAACTAAATTTACATTTAAATTTATATAAAAAAAAAAGTGTGTTTCTGCAAAGCTCAAAATCTACCAAATAGGTGCACATAACTACGACTGATCCATCTAGACATTGAAAACAAAAAAAATGCAGATAAACCAAATATACCAAAAAATGTAATGCTCGGGTATATTGAGTTCACAAAAAGGTTGGCCTTCCATTGGTTCAAACCATCCATTAAGAAATGCAAGGTGCAGTTTGTGTTTTCAAATGCATTATATGAGAAACCATTAGACTAATGCCAAAGTAAAATCACAGCATTTCAAACACCAAGTGGCATGCCAAAGATGGAAGGTGATTCTGCTAGATCTTTCCAAGATAAATAACTAAACCTCCAAACAAGTTCAGAAGACCAGAACAAGAAGAAAAGCACATACTCTCCATCAAGCTGGGAAATCAGAGCTTCAAAGGTCGCTCGACTCCTAGGATCCTTTCTAGCATGTCTTCCAGCAATAGCATCAATTTCATCCACAAATACAAATGAAGGAGCCTGCATTGTCAACATAAGATTCTTCTTTTTTCTTCTGGTGAATATATATATAAGTGTTCATGGATAGTTTTCGAATTAACTACATAATCATCCTCCAAGAAAGATTTATTAATAGAATCTGATGGGCAAAGATAATTAAATCAATGGATAGGAATACCCACACAAATATGGTTGCTGAGAAAAGACTAGTAAATTTAGAGTTTAAACTTCGAAATTAATTGCTTTTTTAACTTCATCCAATAGAAAACCCTCAAATACATTGTAATATCCTGAGTCACCTGGGCACAGGATTAGCATTAATGGTATGGCCCAGGTGGGCCCCTTAGATGTTTATTTATTTCTTTATATGTTAGAAGAGTTACAAGTGAATTGGAATTAGGAAAGAGTTGTAATCGACTCAAACTAGGTGTGGTGTACATGTGACCATATGAGTGGGACTATATGCCCAAGTTGAGTGGGACTCAACATGTAACATGAGAAGGACTACGACTCTAGGGTGTATTAATATAACATCGACCATTCCTTGGTGTTCAATTATCTTCTAGCTTTTGAGAGAAAATCTGAGGAGAGCTTGTGACTGAAATCCAGGGGAAGAGGAAGAAGCCAATCGGCGGGAAGACGATCATCGGATGTCCTACTCGTGCCCGCACATCGCAAAGGCAACGATCGCTTATCAAAGGTGAGTGTATCTTCCTAGTCAACCAGTTGATTAATCAAGATGTTTGATAATGGCAGGTAATCCAACTTTTGTATTGTTCAGTGTACAGAGATTTTTCTGTAACATGGGACAGTTATAGAAATCTGCTTTGAGTCCAGAAATCATATGTGAATGGTTGATGGAATAATACGAATAGTGTGGACAGCATATTCTTGAGAATACATTGAACAAGCATGGAAGTTGTTGAAACAGAGACTGTCTGACAGGTTGTAATATGATATTGGAGGGCTGTGGGACCCCATGGCCCACTAGATGGGAAATCTGGACCATCGATCCGGAGAGGGACCCATGGTCGATCCAAGTAGACCTGGACCCATGAGGAGTGGGCCCCATCTAGGCCCTCATCCAGTTGCTTTGATGCAACACAGGCGAATGTTGCTAGAATTACAGACTCTTGTCCTCAGGCCCTTCCGGGGCCCACCTGATTGCCTGATTGGAAATCAGATCTGACCATCTGATGTAGGAACCCTGGGCAACCTTATAGATGGTGGCATCTGAGATTTGGACCAGTGGGACCCACTGTCCAATAGACTCAAAGAGTCCCAGGCGAGAATATGATGGAAACAGGACAGGATGACAACAGAATATGATCTCCAATCAGTTCCACTGATTGGAGATCAGGACCACACATCCTTTAGGGGACCCCTTGGCGACCCCAGTGCTGGTGGACCCAAGGGAAGTGGGTGTTAACATAGGCCCATTATAATATAAGTTTGGACCATTCATGACCCATCAGCAAAACCCATCATATTATAGACTTGTACAGCAATATATACTAAAATAGGGATTTGATAGATTGATACTATATAGACTTGTACAGCAATACATACTAAAATAGGAAGATTTGATTGACTGTAATTGTAGCCCAAGATTGGGCACTTCTGATCTATATAATACAATGATGAATCCTCAAGGAGATCATCGAATCCATTTCCATTATGTCTTGTTTATGAGTTATAAGTCTTCTAGCTTATTCGTGACATGGTATTAGAGCCATCTTGGTGCAATAGAGAGATTAAGAGCAATCTCAATCTTTCTTGTTTAAGTTCTCAGAGAGAGTTCCCCTGTCGACTGGTTTGAACAAGAACTATACGACGGCAGTGTGTGGAGATCAACAGTGGGCCACCATCTACAGATCTGATCTGATCAGAAGGACACTACAGTCCTGGTCGCCTGGTATTCTGGGATTTTTTGGTGATTTTTTCAGTATTTTTTGAAGATCATAGGTAGGCTTTTTTATCACTATTTGGGTTTACCAGTTTCTGCAATATAATTTCATCACAACCGTCCATCTTTAAGCACAAGTATCTGATTGCTGCAAACCTTGATGCGTTGATTCGATAATTTTGTGAAGCATCTATCTGATCACCCTGATCTGATAGATTGGATCACCAGTGGGCCCCACCTACTGTTTTCTGCTGAATTTCTTGGTCGCCTGGACCAGTTTTTGTACCTATTTATACAGATCTTAGATCTGTTGTGATTGGTTGATTCAGAATAGCTTCTGGGCTGTTCCTTATTTCTCTATTGCTACTTAATTTGGGCTTTCTGCAATGAATCTGGGCTGTTCTTTGTTGTTGTCTGGTTGCTGCTCACTGGTTGTGCTTTTTACTGTCATTTGTCTATTACTAGTGTCATCTGTGGGTTGAAAATGGACAAGAATGAAATGCAATTGATGAAATTCAATGGAAAAAACTATTCTGCTTGGGCCTATCAACTTGAGTTATATCTGAAAGGCAAAAAATTATGGGGCCACATTTCTGGTACTATGAAAAAGCCAACAGAAGAAGAAAAATTAGAAGATTGGGAAACTAAAGAAGCACAAATTATGAGCTGGATGTTGGGTGCAGTGGAACCTCAATTTTTCTTACATCTTAAGCCCTATAAAACTGCTCCAGATATGTGGCGATATCAGAAACGCATCTATCACCAAGAAAATTCAACCTGTTGGTTCCAATTCGAACATGAAATTGCTCAATACTCTCATGGACAGATGGCTATCCAGGAGTATTACTCCGGCTTCTTTGTTCTTTGGACTGAATACACGGATATTGCATATGCTACTATCACAGGAGAAACTTTATCTGGTTTTCAGTAAGTTCATAAAAATTACTCAGAGAGATCAATTCTTAATGAAACTTCGGCCAGAATTTGAAAATGTCTGCTCAAGTCTTATGTGTCAACATCCATCTCCAACGACTCCCTCGTTGGAGATATGTCTCAATGAAGTGCTCCGCGAAGAACAACGGCTATTCACTCAGCATCAAATATCCCAACAATCACCTACTGGTCCAACTAAAGTTACTTATGTGGCAAAAGGGAAACCCACCAGACGCAACACTTCAACCCAGGATTTGAGCAAGATTCAATGCTTCACTTGTAAGGAATATGGCCATTATTCTTCTCAGTGCAGAAGAAAAGTTTGTAACTACTGCAAAGCTAGCAGGCATACCATTTCTGAATCAAGGAAACGACCAGAAAATCGAAACTCGCGTGCTTATTCTGCCATCGCTTCTTCAGATTATCCCTCTGTGGCATCTGCTTCTCCGTCTTCATCCATGTCTTCACAGCCAATCACACCCAGCCCTCCTATCAATCCTGAAATGATTCAACAAATGATTCTCCAAGCATTCTCCACCCTGGGCATCTCAGGTAAAACCTTTCCATCTCCTTCCAGGTGGTATTTTGATTCTGGAGCATCTAATCATATGGCTTCTACTTCCAGCCTCATGTCTAATATTCAACCATATGATGGAAAGATCCAAGTTCAAACTGCCAACGGGGGACACTTACCTATCATTGCCATAGGAGACATCACAAATTGCCTCTGAATCATGTTTTTCTTTCACCTGGCCTATCTACAAATTTGGTATATGTTGGACAACTTGTAGATAATCATTGTAATGTGTCATTTTCTTCTTTTGGTTGTGTTGTACAGGATCAGGGGACGGGACAGGTGATCGCGAAGGGGCCTAAGTGTTGCCGGTTGTTTCCTCATAGTCTGCCTATACAACCTAGGGATGAATCTACTTCAGCTTTTTCATGTGTACTTCAAAATAATGTGCATATGTGGCACAAAAAATTAGGACATCCTAATTCGAACATATTGTTATCTTTGAAAAATTCTGGTTTGGTAATAAAATGAAGTTTTCTAATTCTGATGTCAATATTGATTGTTCTGTTTGCAAATTAGGAAAAAGTAAATCTCTTCCATTTTCTATGCATATCTCAATATCAGAAAAATGTTTGGATTTGATTCATAGTGATGTTTGGGGTATAACACCAGTTATTTCTCATTCTCACTATAAATAGTGTCACATTCATAGATGATCATAGTAGATTCATTTGGGTTTATTTTTTACGGGCTAAATCAGAGGTGTTTTGAGGTTTTTAAAACATTTCTTGCCTATGTTGAAACACAATTCTCCACTTGCAGAAAGATTCTCCGATCTGATTCAGGTGGTAAATATGTGTCAAACAGATTTCAAGAGTTTCTCCAACTTAAGGGGATTATCTCACAACGAACCTGTCCTCAATCCTCCACAGCAAAATGGCATTGCTGAACGGAAGAATCATCATTTACTTGACAGGGTTTGTTGCCTGCTACTTGAATCCTCCGCTCCCCCTAGATTATGGCCAGAAGCTCTCTCTACTTCCGCTCATCTGATTAATCGGCTTCCGTCTTCCAAACTTCAAAATCAGTCCCCATATTTCCGTCTCTTTAACTCTCATCCTACATATACACATCTTCGTCCTTTCGGATGTGTCTGTTTTATTCATCTTCCTCCTTCTGAGAGGACGAAATTGTCTGCGCAAGCTACCAGATGTGCTTTTCTTGGTTACGCAACTCATCAAAAAGGATTCATTTGTTATGATCCATCTGTCAAAAGAATTCATGTTTCTCGAAATGTTGTGCTTTTCAAAAATTTATATTTTTTTCTCAAACCACTAATTCCTCCACTTCTATCACAATGACTACATTACCACCTTTTTTATCCAATACTTCTTCATCTTCGGTTGAAAGGTTCAAACTTGGAATTGTATATCGGAGACGGACAGAACCACTCACTGCTACGATACAACCTCTTCAAGAGACACCTGATCCAACTCCTCTAGCCACTACACCCGAACTAGCTATAATGCCCACTCCTCAACGCACCATGCGTCTCTCGGCCTCCTGATAGATATGGGTACTCTCATTCATCTTTTCTTGCCACTCTAACGTCTGTTAACATTCCCACTTCCTATTCTCAAGCTATGAAACATGAATGTTGGCGGAAAGCTATGTCCGAGGAATTAGAAGCTCTACATACTAATCATACATGGGATGTGGTTACCTGCCTACCTACAGTTCAACCTATTGGGTGTAAATGGGTTTATTCGGTCAAATTGAAATATGATGGCTCGCTAGACCGATACAAGGTTCGTCTGGTCGCTCTTGGTAATCGTCAAGAATATGGCATCGACTATGATGAAACATTTGCTCCGGTTGCAAAGATGACTACTGTCCCGATGATTATTGCCATTGCAGCATCTCAAGCTTGGCCCATTCTTCAGTTAAATGTAAAAGAATGCCTTTCTTCATGGTGATGTTAAAGAAGAGGTTTATATGCGCCTTCCTAATGGGTATTCCCCTTCCAGTAGTTCAAATGTGGCTAAACTCAGGCGTTCCCTCTATGGCCTTAAACAGGCTCCTCACGCTTGGTTTGAAAATTTTCAAGGCGCCTTACTTATGTTAAACTTCCAGCAAAGTCCGTATGATCCATCGTTGTTTTTACATAAGTCTCCAAGCGGTATCACTATTCTTCTGGTTTATGTTGATGACAATATTATTACTGAAACTAATTCCGCAATGATATCTAAGCTTCAATCCTCGTTGCATCAATCATTCCATATGAAAGACTTGGGTCCCTTAACCTACTTATTAGGCCTTGAAGTTCATCAAAAAGGAAAAAGAATCATCTTGCACCAACACAAATATGCTCTAGACCTCATTGAACTAGCAGGACTCCAGCAATCAACTCCAGTTGATCATCCTCTTGAAGTGAATTTGAAGCTCTCAAAGGATAGTGGGGATCTTCTTCCCGATGCCACGCACTATCGGCAATTGGTTCGTAGCTTGATCTACTTAACTCATGCCCGTCCCGACATTTCCTTTGCTGTTAACCTGGTTAGCCAGTATATGACTCAACCAAGGCATCTTCATTTGACGGATGTTCGACGAATTATTCGTCATCTTCTTGGTGCGACTACTCGTGGTCTATTTTTCGGAGCAGGCTCCTCACTAAATCTCATTGCTTTCTCCGATGCTGATTGGGCGGGTTGTACTGACACCTGTCGGTCCACAACAGGGTGGTGTATGTATCTTGGCAATGCGTTGATATCCTGGAAATGTAAGAAACAAGATAAAGTTTCAAGATCTTCCACAGAAGCTAAATATTGCGCCATGTCTGCTGCCTATTCTAAAATTCTTTGGCTTCGTGGGCTACTCTCCGATCTCGGTTTTCTACAAAGCTCACCTATACCTCTCCATGCTGACAACACTAGTGTTATTCGTATTACAGAAAATCTAGTTTTTCATGAACGGACCAAGCACATCGAAGTTGTTTGTCATTTCGTTCGTGATGAATATCTACGGGACGCCATTTCCCTACCGTTCATTTCCTCTGGCCTCCAAATTGCAGACATCTTCACGAAGGGACTCCCTCGCCCACGTCATCAATTCTTATCCAGCAAATTGATGCTTACTGATTCTACCGCATCAATTTGAGGGGGGGGGGGGGGGGGGGGGGGGGGGGGGGTTTAACATAGGCCCATTATAATATAAGTTTGGCCCATTCATGACTCATCTGCAAAGCCCATCATATTATAGACTTGTACAGCAATACATACTAAAATAGGGATTTGATAGATTGATACTATATAGACTTGTACACCAATACATACTAAAATAGGAAGATTTGATTGACTGTAATTGTAGCCCAAGATTGGGTATTTTTGATCTATATAATACAATGATGAATCCTCAAGAAGATCATCGACTCCATTTCCATTCTGTCTTGTTTATGAGTTATAAGTCTTCTGGCTTATTCGTGACAGTGGGTCCCATCTGGTGGTCTATCTTTTGACCATATAATTCCATGCGTTATATAAATTCTTTTAAAACTGTTTGGATCTGTGGGCCCCTAGGAGTGGTCTGATGATGAATCAGATCCAATGGCATAATAGCTTACCCCTGGGCAACCATGTATATTAGGTTTGATCTAGTGGGACCCACCAGATTTTTCATCAAGGTATATCAGGCATGAAACACTTGTCTTTTCTAGGTTCTGGGTATGTATATGTGGCCTAGATGGAATCTATGAAGGAGGATAACTTTGGACTTTATATGTGATTGAAATCTAATCTTCCTATTTAGATTAATCAAAGCCTTATGTGGTCTATAATTATATATTATAGACATAGGAATCAATTTCGCACTTAAGGCTCAATTTCTCAATTGATTGCAAAATTGAAACTCCAATTTCAATTTCAATTTTGAGTAGCAACAAATCCAAATCTCGGTGGACTCTTTATATGGATAAAGAGATTCTCACATGATGGTTCCTTTCTCTATTTTGTTGCAAATCTCATATCTTATCTTATTTTAGGTTCCAGTCTCTCTAGGCATGATATTAGATGCATTCTTATCCTTTACTATTTTGCAAGAAGTCTAAATCTCCGTGGAGTCTTTATAGACAAAGATGTTATCAAATGATGGCTCCCTTTCCTATTGCTATTTCGCATCTCTATCACTCTCTCATAGGTTTCCTAATCTTGGCAATTTGAATATCATAATCCCGTATCAAATTGAGATTCCTAAATGGACCTTTGATTGGATTTTATAGTGGGGTCCATACAATTTAAAATTCTTTTTATAAGTTGATAAATTTTAGAAACAATCGAGATGTTGATAAGTTTCCTCTTACAAGAGACTTATTTAATTGAGAATATCTAGCAAAAGTAAGTGCATGACCAATGCAAATAGGAGTATATTCTCTCCATCTCTTTTTTCTTTCATGTACGTAGATTCATTCATCCACCGTTTTTCTAATATCCTGGGTTTTAAATTCCTATTAGATTAGTAGAGCCTCACGTGTATTATTATTGAATGAAAAGAGGAGCTGTTTAACAACTCTAATTAGGAGTTGATGAGAGGAGATTGGATAGGACTCTATGTCCAGTTAGAGAAAGACTAGGACTCTACCTCATCTTTGTTTATATAAGCAACCATCGACCCTAGTAGTAGCATCCAATATTCTCCTTCTTTCCTTTGAGAGAAAATCTGAGAGAAGGGTCTTGTTGGGCTGAAATCCAGAAGAAGAAAGCAACCAGTGAAGGAGCGATCAACGGATGTCCTATTCGCACCCTCACATGGCGAATTTCAGATTTTTGTGAGATTGTTACATGTAAATTGCCACAGTGAATGTCGACACACCCAGGCTTCTTTGATTTTAAAAGAATGCTCTGATATCTTGGATATACTTAAAGAATTGAGTTCTTATCATTAATATGGTTCCTAGGTAATGGAACATGTTGATAGAATTAGATTTGATGAAAATCTGTACAGATACAGAACTCTCTTCCTCTTTTCCATATTACCAGAATCTGTCGACAGGGGTTGTGGGACCCCATGGGCCACTTGATGGGAGATCAGGACCATAGATCCAAAAGAGGACCCATGGTCGACCAAGGACCTGGACCCATGTGAGGTGGTCCCTGTTTGGGCCACCATCCACTTGTTTTTATTCATACAGACGTGATTTTGATTAAATAGAGCTGGGTCGATATTCAAACTGGGACCCACTGCTTGACCTGATCAGAGATCAGGACCCCACATCTTGAAGGGGACCCAGAGGCGACCTGACTGGTGGTGAACCCATGTGGGGTGGGTCCCATCTGCCCAGTCATCCAGAAACTCCAATTCTGGGTAACGTGAGGCTTGTTCATGAAATTTCTGTACTTGTTAAGGCTGCAGGGGCCATTCAGGCTACCTGGTGATGAATCTAGGACCATGGGAATTCATGTGGGACACTGGTCGACCCTAGAGATCAGGTCTGATCATGTATTAGCCAAGTGGGACCCACCAGATTTTTATCAACGTATATCAGGCATGAAACACTTGTCTTTTCTAGGTTCTGGGTATGTATATGTGGCCGGGATGGAATCTATGGAGGATAGCTTTGGACTTTATATGTGATTGAAATCTAATCTTCCTAATTAGTTTAATCAAGGCCTTATGTGGGTTATAATTAATTATGTGGACTGTTGTATTGGACTTTTAATGTGATGCCGTGTAATGTTCTATTTATGATAAAGAGTGGGCCACCCCTACATCTATTAATACCAGTCATGACTAGAAGTGGGGCATTTACAAGTAAATTGTGTAGGGGCTGGGCCCACACTGCTGATTATGTACATTATTAATAATGCTGAATTCTGGTTGATGTGTGATTGTGAGATATTGTGCACAGGATCTTAGATATGGGATGTTGGACTTGGTGTCCGGATGATTGATGGCTTCTGGCCATGGTGGCCGTTGTATTGGCTGGTCCTTGGTGGACGTGAATGATGAGACAGGGCCATGGTGGCCGGCATACATGTATACGATAAGCCTTGTGGCGTTGTAATGTGCAAGGGGCACGAATATGTAAATGGGTATACTTTTATTTGTACTTGATTTGTTAATTTAGACTTGTGCGTATTATGTCATGTTCTATGTTGTTTATGTAATTAGGAAAATTCATTCACCAGTGATACTGATGTTGTGTTGCCCCCTTCAGATAATCACGTTGCGGGGGGGGGGGCCAGAGCAGAACTACGTTCAGCCTGTAGACTTTGGCATGCGTGGCAGAAGAGAGAGAGGGGGGATTCAAATAGTTGATAGAAGGATTATCTCTTGATTAGGAAATTTATTCAATGTTTTAGGACATCTTTGATTTGAGTCAGAATATGGAATTTTTTCTTATTTAGTGATTATGGATGTCATTTGACTTTTATAAGTTAATTGAAATTATAGTTTGATCTAAATGCATGATTCCTTGTGGAAATTATTTGATGAATGCGTGGTGAATATTGCTAACTAATCACGATCCGAAGTCCGACAAGGCCCAGAATTTGGGTCGTCACAGTTTTTATAGTAATTCATTCATTACTTTGGCATCTAAATTATCTTGTAATTCTGCTATTTGTATTTATATTCAAATCATACATTTTTGTGTATATGCATTTTTTGTATTTTTATTCAAATCATTTTACAATGATTGATCATATTAATACCTTTCTATTTGATCTTATATGGATTAGGTTTTGTTATAAATGGTGCGAAGTCATGGATCTGGTGATATGAATGAGTTTGTAGTTCTCAATAAGTAATACGCTAAAATTGGTTAATGATATCTTTTATTATTTTGATTGATGGATTGCCTGTTGGATATGTTAATTGTATGATCTATATGTTCCAATCAATTTATATCTCTGTATTTCTTTTAAATGATCATAGTTGTTTGATTGGTGGCCTCATGTTTGTTTTATGTCTATTCATTTGATACGAGGTGATTATCCATCGATTGGTACCTCAAATCTATGTGAGATCCAAGTTACGAGATTATTATCTTCACTTTTTGAAATACATAGATCTATGTTGCTATTATTTTTTTAATAGATTTTTCGAATTTTTTTTTCTTATTCATTTTCTCGTGAAAGAGTCATTTTATTTTTCAAATACAATCAAATTATTGTATTTGATCCAACACTGTGAGCTCATTGCTTATTTTTCATTCAAGAGAGAGAGATTCTATTTTTATTCTCAAATTATATCTCTTCAATTATGATTTTACGAGTTCTCCTTAGGTGATAGCAATTGAGGTATACCTCTTGAACTTTTGATCATTTAATAATTTGAGACTCATTATTTCCCTTTTGAATATTTTTTTTAGAAAATGATTTTTCTTTCTAATTTTATTCTAACTCTATGAAATTGTAAATATTTAATTTAATTTCTTGTTTTAATCATCTATTGGTCTTGATTTACCTTTCTCAGGTTTCCATTCCTTTAAGTTTTCACCTATGATGCACGGATACTTCAAATTTCAAAATGGGCAACGTATCGTATCCGATACTTCAACTTTTATGCGTAAAAGTCGTGTCCTTTCCGTGTCTATGGCGTATCCTAACCGTATCCATGCCGTATCAGGGCATCATAACTTTTCACCATACCAAAGTAAAAAAAAAAAATTTCTCCAAATATATTTTTCTTTTTATGAAATTAAACATTCACCCCATTTTTCACTTTCATGATAAAATTTAAAAAATAACATCAGTTATTTTTTTTTTTTATTTTATTTTTCATTTTTCATTGGTTTTGACATCTTCCTTTTATATTCGTTTGTCACCATTCTCATTGACTAAAAAAATATACATTTCCATTCCTAATTTTTTTCCTTTTAATAAGTTTTCTACCCTCTTTCAATTAAGTTCTTGAAAAAATAGGGTTTTAATTCGTTTTCTAATTTTGTCTTAGTTGTACTATGCTTTTCGCTCTTATTGTATTTTTTTCAGGTGTAATACTTTCTACTATTCTTTAATTTTCA
Source organism: Litsea cubeba (assembly GCA_012931725.1). Lineage (NCBI taxonomy): Eukaryota > Viridiplantae > Streptophyta > Magnoliopsida > Laurales > Lauraceae > Litsea > Litsea cubeba. Next base: position 20,902,400 of record CM022951.1, on the reverse strand, counting down.
TGTTTTTTTTTTATATTTTGTTAGGTCAGTTAAATGTTAATTAAACATAATTGGAAGGTGTCCATTGCCTCAACCACAAAGTTGTATATTCAAGTTATGTTACCGAATAATAAAATAAAATCCCACGATTATCATAAAATCGTACCATTGAATTGTATTATAAAGGTTTTTTTCTTGGTTTTTTTTCCTCTTTCAATATAGATATGAAAAGTGTAACATAGGTATGTTAGGCTACTTATTTCTATTTCAAAAATGTATTTAGTTTGTGAGTTTTTTTCTTTTTGAAGTTTATATTGCATATGAGTTGACTTTAAGGATGTGATAGTCCATGAGTGGTGGAGTTTAAAGGTTATTTAAAATTTAAGAAGTCGATTTTTATTGATTGTCTCTTTAATTTTATTTTCTCAACCCAATTTGTGGATTTTAGGTGGTAAGTACCTACTTGGGAATTTGTTGACAAAAGGTGTGGGTTTGCTCCTCACATCATGTGCTTGAATCCCGCCCTTAACTTATCTGGTGCATATGTGTGTCGATTTCAGGCGTGGGCTCGGGGGAATAGTCCAGTTGGGTTATATATATATCAAGGAAAACCTTCGTCATAAAAAATATATATATTTTTTAGATGGTAAGTGAGATGCGAGGATTATTTGGGGAAAGTTTTTTAATTATGCATAATTTTTTAAAATATTCTAAATTTTCTTTTTTCCTTTCTTGAATTTAATGGGACTACATATTTGGTGGTTTTTTTTTTACTTTTATAATTGTAGTTTCATAGGCGGTTTGAGTTTTTTTATTGTTAATGTTTTGACTGCATGACTGATATGTTAATTAATATATATGTATTTCTGAACTTTCATTTAACTTAAAAACATAAGTTGTAACTTTATCTTAATTTGTAGTTAATTTCAAACTTTTTTTTTCTTGGCTAAGCCCAGGCACATTTTGCTAGTAATTAATTATGTGGACTGTTGTATTGGAATTTTAATGTGATGTTGTGTAATGTTCTATTTATGATAAAGAGTAGGCCACCCCTACATCTATTAATACCAGTCATGACTAGAAGTGGGGCATCACAAGTAAATTGTGTAGGGGGTTGGGCCCACACAGCTGATTATGTACATTATTAATAATGCTGAGTTCTGGTTGATGTGTGATTGTGAGATATTGTGCACTGAATCCCAGATATGGGATGTTGGACTTGGTGTCCAGATGATTGATGGCTATTGGCTGGTCCGTGGTGGACGTGGATGACGATACAAGGCCATGGTGGCCGGTAGACATGTATATGTTTAGCATTGGTGGCGTGGTATGGTGCATGCACGAATATGTAATTGGATGGACTTTTAATTGTATTTGACCTGTTATTTTAGACTTGTATGTTTATGTGATATTATGTTCTATGTTGTGTTGTTAATTAGGATAATTCATTCACCAGTATTACTGATGTTGTGTTGCCCCACTTCAGGTAATCACGTTGCAGGTGGGCCAGAGCAAAACGACGTTCAGCGCATAGATTTTGGCATGCGTGGCTGAAGGGAGAGAACGGGAAAAGTAATAATAGTTGATAGAGGGATTAGCCCTTGATTAGGAAGTTTTATTCAATGTGTTAGGTCATCTTTGGATTGAGTCAGAATATGGAATTTTGATTATTTTGAGATTATTGATATTGTTGACTTTTATAATTTAATTAGAATTATATTTTGGAACTAAATGCCTGATTCCTTGTGGAAATTATTTGATGAATGTGTGGTGAATATTGTTAAATAATCACAATCCGGAATCCGACAGGGCCCCGGAATTTGGGTCGTGACGTACAAGTCAAATTTTAAAATTTTCAGTAAAAAATCAATACATACACCTTACATTTCTCCTTGCAATTGAAAAGATTTCATTAATCCTTGCAGCTCCACTTCTTTCACTATCTGTAAACTCTGCGCCAGAAGCAAAAACAAAAGGCAATCCACTTTCCTTTGCAAGTGTTCGCGCAAAAAGTGTTTTGCCTGTTCCAGGTGGCCCAGACAGAAGAACACCCTGACATACAAAAAACACCAGGTTAGATTGCATTTTTATATACAATTGGCAGCCAACTCTAAATGGCCACTTCTGTCTTCCAATATATGTTAAGTAGATCACCCGAACAAACTTGACTTGCTTCTTGTAGTATTGCATTGGGTTTCCCATATAAATCATCAACTCATCCAGAAGATCCCAGACGTCACCTCCTAATATGACTTCTTTATACATTGCTTTTGGATCATCACCACCACCCACTGGCTGGATAACCAAACAAGTTTTGATGAGCAATGAAAAATCTTATGTAGATGAAATTCTAGAGTGGCATGTGGAATACAGCACCCAAAAATGAAAGATGGAGGAAAAACATGTAAAGGAGTTAAACTGGCCCCACAACTTAAAGTTCACTCAAAATGTATTATTCCTAATGAATAAACTACATAAAGAAGAAGTCCCAAAGTTTATATTAGTCCAAACATAGTGTAATATGGACATTTATGCATCATCCAACCATTTTTATATAGACTGGCCCCACTGTGTACATATGAGAATTCATGTAATGGAACTTGGACGCAATTAGTGATCTACTTCAAGCTTCTGGATTTACCCGTCTCTAGCTTGGCCAAATCAATGTTCAAAAGCTCAGATTTAATGATACTCAGTCACTTTCAAGTTGAATCAACTCAGTTAACTCACATGGGACTCAGCCCTGTTAGGCTGAAGGGTTTTTTTTTTTTTTTTTTTCAATGATAACTATTTTATTAAAAGCATCTCATCAGTACAAAATATATACTAGGATGGTTACAGGAAGGGCTAGACATCAAGACAGCGAGGAATCTTCCATCATTTCCTTCGCTGGCCCAGCTGGTCCTTGCTCCGTTAACAAAGCACAGATATTACTGTTGAGGAGGCTCTGAGAAGTGGACAAGTGGGAACTGCAGTCCTCCTTTGGAAATTACCAGACGTAATGGAAGAACTGCTACACCTAGCTAGGCAGCCTGTGACATCCTTTCACAATGTTGAAAGAGAGACAAATTTGATGATGGACACTCTTGCCAAAGAGGGAGTCAAATGTGATGGCTTGATGACTAACCAATCTGTTTATCTCTTTTGATGATCTTTTGGGTGACATTATTTTTGCCTTGTTTTGCTCCAGAAGCAATCAGTATATCACTCTAAAGCTATATGGTTTCTTTTTAATAAAATTTCAGTTACCATTAAAAAACCATAAAAATTGCTAAAATGTGAAAAAATTATAAATAAAAAACCTAAAAGATGAAAATAATCTGATAACCATAGAATTTGCAGACTTTTTGTATTTTTAATTCTCATTGATGAACTTATGTAATTATAACTGGCTGCAATTTAGTTAGGACCTATGGAGCAAAATGCTAGCCAATTGAGAAGCAACACATCCACAAAATGTGTAACAGATATGAGAATGTTGAGATGGATGTGTGATACAACTATGAAAAAACACATTAGAAATTAATAGTACCATCATCTTCTTCCTGTTGAATCTCCCAAAAAACAGACGATTGAACTCAAAAGAGGGAAGAGGAGGGCTGTGGGATGTATCTTTCCAAGGGTTTCTCAAGCAAGAAGAGGAAACAATTGTAGAAAGTAGGGTTTTTAAATGAGAAAAAGATGTTCTATAGTCGGCCAAGTATCATTAGACATGGACATGTCCTATTAGAACTGATCCGAATCCCATAGGACTCGTCCAAGTCCATCAAGGACTCGATGAGCCCCATCTAAACCAACCAAGTCCAACCGTAAGTGACTCAGTGATGGCCGAGTCCGAGTCGATTCCGCTGGTTGGCTCAGACTCAACCAAATTTTAAAACTTTGATCCTCACACATAGGGTCCTCGTCAGTAAGAACCTCACAACTTTGCAAATTTCCATGATATTCTCATGGCAGCAGTGGACTGGATCACTTGGGGCGAAGCAGGAATAAGTCACAAGTTTCAGAAAGATGAGAGACCTTTTCACATGGCTATGACTTACTATTGCAACATTTATAAAATCCTTAAAAAAATTTACTATCAAAATTAAGCGTATTGAGACTTACCAACATAAAGTTCTCTGCATAAGCCAAATCAAAAAGTTGGTTATATTTTTTATATAAGAAACGACTGGCTGAGATGTGTAGACGCATCACAGTCTCTCTTATGAGCCATAAAATAAATATTCCTGGAGCTAATGCAACCACCACTTTGAGAATATAATGAAATCCATGCTTCTCTAAGAGATCGACTTCAACCCCAGAAGCATTGATTGCTTCAAACAGATATGGATCCAAAGGAATGTCAACCTGAAAATGACATCTATTATCATACTACAATATACCACAAATCATCAGAAATGGTGGACAAAAGAATGAGATCGCAAACTTACCACATACTCTAAAGGGAACCCTTCTTTCATTGTGATATATAATTTCTTCAGGTCCTCCGATAAGACAACAGCTGCAACCTATTCAAAGAATCCATGGCACTAAAATATATTATAAAGCTTAGTTCTTTTAAGCAGAATAATAGATATGAAACTTCAGATGTCTGCACATGAATTACTTCAAGTTCATGCTTCCAATAGGTTTGAAGTACAAAACACAATTCAGATGTGACAGTCTCACAAACCAAAATCAAAGATCTTTCACATTAAGCATGTTAAACAAACATAATCTAGTACCTCGGAGCAATCAAGTCTCTCAAGAAAATAAGTGTATGGTAGCTTTGGACGGTAGCGCCACCATCTTTTAGAAATCCATAGAGCTCTACCATTTTGTGTATCTGACATCTTTTCTGCTATTTCTTTAATGAAACTCTTCTCAACTTCTTGCATATCAAAATCAACCACATACTTTGCATTCAAAGAATTCATTTGCTCAGAAAACTTATCCTCTCTGAGAATCTGTTTCCATGTATGAAGCCTTTCTTGCCATGTTTCTCTACTTTCTTTAACCTCCCCTGTCATGCAGGCAACAAGAGTTACGTTAAATTACAAGCACGTCAATCTATTCCCGCCAGCAAGTTAAACAGATAACCCTTATTTTATTGGTGACATGTCTTCAACACACAACCTAAAGGTTGCAATAGTAAGCATCTTCCACCATTCCACAGGCTCTTGTCAAGTTAAATGGATAACTTGCACGCACCATTCACATAAATAGCATGATGCAGATTTTACTGGCAGTAGCTTTCAACAGGCAACACGTGAACATATTATACAAAGGAAAAATTAGAACAGAAGCACCAGCAAGAAAACAGCAACTTCAGGTACAGATGTTTTTGGGTTAAACAATCAAGGATTTTGGGAAGAAAGAAGAAAATTCCTTTATTTCAGTCACTATTACTAAGACAAAGACCATTATATCATTAAGAATAGCATAATGCTATGCAAATCTGTTTATTTACACAATACATCCTACAGAACTTCCCGCAAGATGGAGCATTAATACCAAGCATGCCCGGCTAGCTATGAGTTGGGAAAAGAGGATGATCTGCTAACTCCTAAGTGAGAGAATAAGCAGGCACGTCCTCAAATCTCTCATAAAGGTTTAAAAGATTCAAATGAAGCAACTTTTTCCATCAGCTGAGTAACTCTGACTGTAGTTTGGTCAGCGATGCCTTAAAACACATTAATGTCTCTATAGTATGTTTCAGCACTCAAATCTCGCAAAAGTTTGCATTAAAATTTTCATGTTACCAAGTTACCCCAAAACAAGAGCGTGGTAACTTTTGATAGAGATTCTCTCTCATTTTGAGCAAGCCCAGCAACATCATTATAGAGTATAGACTTCAGGATCTAATGAACATTGTTCAGAAAATTGAAATTGTAACAATGGTTCAAGGAATTAGAACAAATCATACCATGAATCATCGGATTTTCTAATCTTTTGTTAAAAATGAAAAATAAAAACCGTAACAGCATCAATACAGTGACAGTTAAGACCGCACAATCTTATGAAAACATTATTAGCATTTATTAATGTATTATAAATGAAAATTTTATTTATTCATAAATATGTTTAAATATCAACTGCGACAAAATAAAAGTTGCCTTTTATTTGTCGCCTTTAAATCAATAAATAAACATAGAGTCCAAATCATGAATGTTACATGGCAAGGATATTTCTCAAGAAATTAAAGAAGTGTTTGTGGAGAAAACAGGGGGAAAATAATTATAAAAAGAATGCAGAACCAAATCAATATGCATAGTCAAACACTTTTGTCACATGCCTGTTCCTTATTTATCTCTAAAATCCTACAAATTCTTACAAGATTTCATTAATTACTGGAAAACCTCTTATATTAGAAAAATACTAGATAACCAATCCACTATTGGTAAGGCATCTCCCTTTCCACATGGACAACTAGGTAAAAATTCCCAATTGTTGCCCGATTGGTTAGGGACTTGCGCAGTGTGCTGAGAGCATGCGTGAGTATTTACTAAGGATAAAAAACAAAAAACAAAAAAAAGTACAAAGAAAATGACTAATATTAGCAATTTGTTCAAAGGTTGTTTCCACCCAACCAGTCTAAATTGTAAGATTTGATAAAGCATGAAATTGAATCGAAAGATTCACGCCTGGATCCCAAATTTAACCGGTAAATGGTATTTGCTATATCGATACATATCTTTTTCCTCAGGATTCAGGACAAAAAGGAAATAAGAATTGCACATGGCACCACTTATTTGGAGTATTTTTGTCATTTCCTTGTAATAGTAGTCATATTATTACTGAAATAGAGTAAGTTGTAGGAGACATACAACTATTTTCTCATCTTCCCCTCTTCTTCTTTCTTGCTCATTTCATCTTGTTTTCTTCCCCTCTATTTTTTGGCTCGCAACTCAAAATATCTTATTTGGGATAAAAAAAAAATTATGTGAAATGAGAAGTAATATCAACCCCAAATCAGAAGTATTGATGCTCACAGGAGGGTATTCTGTGGTGCCAATCTTCTACCATAACAGAGATCCCATGATAAAAAAATCAATCAATGCAACAAATGTGTTATATACCAACAAACTAAGGCATGAGATCTTAACTGAATCCAAGCAATCAAGACCACATGATTCAGAGGTTGGCCACTGATTGGCTTCACTGCCAGGAGGGTAGAAGGCACTTACGAGTTATGCCTAAAGATTTTTGCAATAAAAGATTTCAACTGGAAAGAAGAAAGTTACATTTGTCCCTTCTACATGTATATTAATATAATTGACAACAAACCATTCATGATAAACCTATAATTAAAGTCTCTTGTGAAGATTCCTATTAGACTAAACTCCTGTACTAAGGTGGCATTTGGAACTCTACATTTAAAAGTTTATTTCAATTTTTAGACTTACGCGTGTTTGGTAAACCTCTAAGTGGAGTTCTAATTGAATTAGAAGTAGAGGAAAAGCCTTCAAACAGAAAAAGTAGTCTCCGCATTACCTTTCCTAGTAAGAGAATATTATTCTAAAGCGGTAAGAGGCAGAATGGGTTGATTTATGTGCATTCTAAACAACGTTAAATAACAAAATTTGTCAAATCGGGGATAGTATGGACTGGGCCATGGAGTCGCCTACGGATCCCTAATGGACAAAAAACCCCATATGGGGTGGATCTAGGGTTGTTTGGACCCTTTTTCAGCATGTCGTGTTGATTTTTGGGGGTCTATATGATCTCTCTAGTTTGATGGTTTTCAATCTTGTTTGACGATTTTGAAGTCTCCCCAGCTGTGTTTGAATCTGATTCTAGCAGTTAGTGACAATTAGAGTTATGCTTTTCTCTGGTTTCTTCAATATCTGTAAGATCAAAGGGGATGATGTCAAATATGCTTCAAACCTTTAAATAATGCAGAACATGGTCAAAACAGATTGGCCATGACCTTTCAGAGGCCACATGATGGTCGTCCAACATGATTTTGAGAAACCATGTGGGTTTGAGTGGTGATGACAATATTTGACATCATTGGTTTAGTGTTTAATGGTTTTCTCTACATGTGATTGATGATCTAATCTAATTTTTTTTGTATTTTGTCATTCCTTGATGATTTATGTTTGATTTCATCTGTTTCCAATCGTATGAATCATGTATACTTGCTGCCCTAGTATGATCTTTGTCAATATCCCTTCGTGACATTAAAATGGAGTATTGATTTGTTTCTCTTGTCTACAATGTAAACCAATGATCCCATTTGTAAACCCTAGACGTACCCTAGAACCTGTGATTTCGATTGGGTTTGGTTCCATGTTGGTTTTTAGAACAATTAGTGATGTGAAATGAAATTTTTTTAATGGGCTTGAGCTTGTGGGGTCACTTTTCCCCATAACCACCACAAGCAGTTTAAAAACAGGGAAAGTTTAAAAGAAAAGAAAAAAAAGTTTGCAAAAGAGAGTTCTCTCACATCTGGTTTTCTTTTAGGGTTTCTTGTTCTCTAGAAAGAAAAGAGGAGAAGAGAGAACAAAATATAGGAAAATGCAGAAAAATTGGGGGAAGAAGAAGATGGATGCTTGAGTGTTTATTAGGGACTATTACTCAAGAGGTAAGTGGTCTCTACCATCTCTTGTAATTGTATTTCTCTCCTCCTATTTGATAGTGAAATATTTTGCCATTTATTGGCTGTGGATGTTTTCCCAATTTTGGGATTTTACCACGTTGAAAAAAAACCTTGTGTCTATTGGTGTGATTGTGATTTTATTTGCATAATATATACTGTTGTGGCTTGGGGTTTGAGATCTTGGCAATACACAGAGTTGTTTGGGTTGTAGTTTGAGCATCCATACAGACCAAGTATTTTGGTATCAGAGCCCTGGTTTTATCTGTGAATGCAAGGTCATCGATCATTGAAAGCCGGCTTGAAAAACTTGATCCCCAAGTAGGAAGAAGAAAAGGGAGATCCAAGATCTCAGGAGAAGAAAGTTCTACTAATAACCTTTCTGAACAGGTAAATGAAATGGAAAAAACGATGCTAAATATAATGACTATGTTGAAAGATGTGGTTTCAAACAAGAATGAGGAAATCCCAACCGTATCAACAAATGAACACTCCACTGCAGATTTTGTGATTGCATCCGAGTCGGTAGGGCCATTTAAAATGGATGTCAATATTGAAATTCCATTATATAGAGGTGAATTAGACCCTGACCAACTGGATGGAAGGTTAAAGCAATTAGATGTTTATTTTAGCTCCAAGCATTTTAATAAAATGCAAAAAATTACATTTGCTATATTGCGGATTGGTGGTCATGCACTCACATGGTGGGAAGAATACACCGCAGGTCTTGCATCAGACAACCACCTCCAACTCAAAGTTGGGCTCAATTTACTACGGCTATATGGAACCAATTTTATCCCATTGGATATCAAGATGAATAGAAGAGAAGGTGGCAGTTCTTGCGCCAAAAAAAAGGGCAGAATGTACAAGAATATAC